>NBNE01001394.1:0-12849 GCA_002215365.1 Phytophthora megakarya | reverse complement strand
CAAGCTGTAGTCATTGCTGAAGAAGATTTACAAATGAGCTTCCTGTTTTGCTTGTCGAGGATCATTACTCATAAGATGTAGAGGATGTAGTTTATTCATAAGATCGATAAGTTTTCCGGAGACGTTGGTATTACAAATGAGCTTCCTGTTGCTTGTCGAGGATCATTAGTCATAAGATGTAGAGGATGTAGTTTATTCATAGGATCGATAAGTTTTCCGGTGACGTTGGCATTACATTTCAAATCCAAGAGGAGACATCGCCGAATTCGGCGATGCAGGAAATAGAATTTTGAACTCGATTTTGGTCGACCGAACAAAACTCGATTTGGCCCTAAATTGAGTTCGACAGAAAAGAGACAAGAAATTGCAAATTGTGCAATAAATTGTGCTACCGAACGCACCCCAATTCTAGTAAGACTATTTCATTGATTTATTGGGGCACTTAAAACTGTTACTGTGTCCCGGGTTCAACTGTCCCCTAGGTAATGCCAATTTCTATTGTCAAAGTGTCCAAATGTGAAAATGTTTTCTACCGGTAAACTAGTTAAAACCGGTGTAACGTTGATGTAAGCCGTAACGTTTATAATAACGTTGCGTTAACGCCACCCATAGTACGGTGGACCGGAGAAATACTGAGTTATGGGCATGGACAAGATGTGACATATATATTTGTCGCGCAGTGTATCATCTATTCTTTTCTACCGATGGTATGTATGTAGCTTGGGGACACTAGTAAGTATGTCGTAGAGCGAAAGACATTTACCACAAGAAGGGGAAAATAGCTTTGCGGTTCGACGGGTACTCCTCGCGGAACTTGTCTTGGTACCAGCGGTGGTTGCTCAAAGCTCGAGGGACGAGGTTCATGGCGGTGTACACTGCGAACGATAGACCCGCGGGTGATTGAGACAGCAGTGCCCAACCCGTCCATTCGAGTAACTCGCAGAAATAGTTTGGCGAAGAAACATACTCGAACAGACCGCCGTGGGGGATCTTATAGCCGCTCTCCCCGGGTGTGCGAAGGTTGATCAGCACTTGGTCCGAGTGCATGTTCATCGACAGCCCGAACACAAACAGAGCGACCCCAGCGTAGAACGACGGGCGAGCGAACATGTCATCGTCGCTGTAGTCACCAAATTGACTCAAGTACCGAGCGTTGATGTACGCATTCATTACATTGTAGAAGTCGCCGGAGAGCATCACGGTCAGTGGCATTTGCTTGTCTTTGCTTGTACGAATCACGAAGGGGTAGATGTAGGAACGGTAGAGGTAGTGACATTCCCACAGACTCGCTGCGGTGACGGGAGTTGTCTCGAAGCGGTGATCTCCCCACGAATACACGACTGCAAACCAAATAGCCGATGGGCTCTCCATCATAACCCAACCGAGGCGTGTGTTCACTGTTGGTCCCCATCCAGGTCGAACGAAGCGGCCGTAAGGTGCTGTAATGAGCGTCGTCGCCACGTATGTCACCACACCCAGCGCGAAGATGCCCTTGACTAACCAACCGTGAAGCTCTTCCTCCGCTTCAATCCCTTGTGCATGCATCGTACTACCGGCTCGTAGTGCGAGGGATTTACCGACAATCAGGCAAACCTTAACACCCTATGCTCGCTGTCCAATTCAAGGTGTACCGGTATTGGACATCGTCTAACGCCCCAAGCGCCCACGAACATTGGTGACCAATGATGTCTCAACGCTCCATGCATGAATCATGCATGGACCATAATAAATCAACGCTGTGCTAAATAAGGCTTGTTATTATCGAGAAACAAGAGTCCTAGCCAAAGGACGTGACCTGATGGTGAGCGAATTGAATTCCTTCGAACACACTGAAACACACTGGGTAGTCACATCTAGCGGACTCCTCGTAATTGTTTTTTACTCGGTATACCTGAGCAGCCAGCCTTGAGATGATCTTGGTTGTCCAAGCCAACAATCAGCATGAAAACAGGACAAACATAAAGTCATTCTTGTTCGCGTTGGCGATACAGCGCTTGCACCTTGCCCGAAGGTCCATTTTCAGGCTCATGGAGATGCTTTATTCAAATAGGGGCACGTGCTGCGAAGAAGTCATTCATCCATCCGTCCTCTCAAGTGTCCATCTGTCAAAGGATGGTGAATACAACCACCCACTCGTCACACGCACCCGTTAAAATGCAAAACAACTATGCATAGTCACCAGGCTAGAGTTTCCTTGTATCCATACTCGAGTCATCCAAGAGACGAGTACCAGACTTCATCTTCTTTATGCGTCTTTCATGTACGTGTCCATCTCATTGTCCAGCTCTTCAGCAGTCTTGGACGGGGTGGATTCTTTGCCACCACGGCCACTATATTACAACAAAGACAATTCCCACCTGCTTTTAGAATAACGCTCGATAACAGGCAACAATGATCTGCTTCGTACCCTTTGTCGTTGCCACGTCCACGGCGTCTGTTGCGGCGGCCCTTTGACTGATCGTTGTCATTGTTTCCTCTGTTGACGATACAAATAATTGTCAGACTTCATTTCCCTCACATTATATAAAGTTGAGTGGACTTACCCGAAGGACACCTTAAATTTAACGTCCTTGTCGTCACGCTCAAGTGCCGTGCCAAAAAGACCATTACGAACATTCTTGTCCGAGTCCAGCGCAATTTGCATCGGCTGGCCGTCAAGCGTACGACCTACACCATTGTTCGTCGCACCGAACACGAGAGCGTTAGTTACAATAGAAGCCTGATGAACCTCAATAAACTTACCATCGTATTGCTTGATAGCCTTGTCTGCATCCGAGCGGCGCGTGAACCACACACGGGCGATGCCCTTCGATCTACCCGAGCGGTCGTACACGATCTCAGCTTTGGACACTTCGCCCACCGTGCCGAACAGCTCGCGCACCTCTTCCTCCAAAATGTCGAACTTAAGGTTCTTCACCAGGATCTTTGTGCCGGGACTGGGTGCATCTTTTCCACCGAGACGCGACAGGATGGACGAACCGCCTAAGTCCACGATATTCATCAACCATGACGTCAGTAAAGCTTCGACCCTCGCAGCATAGAAACAACTGTAGAGTCCACGTCGTACCCTTCTTGCCACCTTTTCCGGTGTTCTTCACGACCACCGAGCGCTTCTTGCCGCGGTTAGTGGCACTGTCAGAAGCGTCGTCCAGATCGATGTCCATATCATCGTCGTTTCCGCCGCGCTTTGGGAAGCAAGGAATCAGGATACAATGCATGTGTGAATTTCTGCACCAACGTAATGTCCATCCTCACAGCTAGAAGGCAAGGAGGCGCCATGCTCCCTCTCAGAGCGAAAGCTCAGTAGATCCGTCGCAGAGGTAGGGAGCGATAAGGCGAAGATTGCCTTCCATAGTGATAGAGGGGAAAATAGACTGAGAGGCGCCCTTCAGGTCGTGGCGGCACTTACGGATCGAGAGTAGGGCTGGTTTCGGTTGCGGTTGCGCTGGCGTCCACTGCGGACGGGGCCAGCCGTGTCCTTGTCCTTGTTGGCCTTAGCCGGGCGCGACGCCGGGTTGGTGGCCTTGGTTTTCTTCCGGGCGATGAGGTCGTCCAGACTCATGTCCAGGGAGGCGAGGATGGACGACATCTTGGTGGATGTATGAGGGGGCTGAGAAACTACACAGAGCAGCGAAGACCCGTAGTGAGTACAGTGATCAAGACGCAAGAGTCAGCTTGCCGGTGGCGCAACTCGTACCTGCGAGTTTCTTCGAGTGAACCACGAATCGACTTTTCAGGGGGAGATGTTGCGGGAAGATCACGCAACATTCAGATGACATTTGATACTGGAGCTCCTTTACGAAACGGACTGAGATCTAAAGCGGCCGAGAAGCAGCAGAAGCAGCAGCTTTTAGAACGATGATGAAGACGTTGCTGAGTGCCGCAGTGTGCACTGTGGTGGCTACAACAGTTACGTCGGCTACGTCGGCCTCCACCTTGTTCCCCCACGTTCCTCTCGTTATGTGGTCCCAGCGCCCGTGCGTTCTATCTCGTTCTCTGTCTATTTGATCTTGGAAACTTATCGGTTGTGTATAGCACCCTGGCTGGATCAAATGTGTATGTGAGCTCCGAGATGAACGAAGAAGCTGTGGTATCGACTATGAAGAACGTGCTAAACCGCGATGCTACTGCTGATGTGCAGGTAATCTCGGTTGAATTTTCAGTGGTAATTCTTTTTCAACTGATAACGAGATTGTGACTGGCAGGGCGTGCTGAGCACCCAAGTGACTTCCCACGAGCAGGCGGAGCTACTGTGTTTGTTCATCCTGCCGTCGCTGGCCTCAGAGGATGTGTCCCATCTTTCTAGTGGTGCAGGCTCCTTCGTGCAGAGTGCCATCCAGAACTCCGTGTCGTCGGTGGTGATCCCGCACACAACACGCACGAAGCCGCTTCTTCCTGAGATGACAAGCGCCAAGCCTCACATCGTAGGGGCTCAGGATTTGGACGTATTTATTACGTCCGCGGAAGGGCAGGCACTGTTCACCAACGGCAAAACTGACCTGCTGGTTGTGCAACTGCCCGAGTCGATGTCTCTACCTAATGTAGACGCCGCCATCCAAGAAGCTTCGAACAGCCTCAATGCAGCTACGGGTGGAAAGACGGACTTTGCCTTCACTGGCAACGATGCCACCTCGGTGGAACTCAAGGAGCCGCTCAGCCGTCGGCTTGCGATGGAAGCTAAGAAGAAGAAAACAAATTCGTCTGAAGCTGCCAAGTTGTGCGAAGCTGGTTATCTTCTGGGATACAGTGCTTCCGGCAAGACATTCTGCTTCTCGCACTATGTGAACATCACTCCCGACATCATGGCGGGGCTCCTCTTCGGTCTTCTATTCCTGTTTTTGGCGTACATCGGCCTGAGTATGCTCCACCAGATCCAGACGCCGCAACGATACCCGTCACACGGAGCACCACGCGGCAAAGAGTTCTAAGACGGTGGCCATCGGCCTTTGGCATCGCATTTAGGTATAAGAGATGCATGCAAATGAAAGATTTATATTCTCTTTGATTGGTTGTGCCGCTACTGTTTATACCTGTTGAGCTCGGGGATTTATTAATACCGCTTGCTGCCCGGCAATACTCGAATATGCAACGAGCAACCTGTACACGGGACCACATCCACACCGTCCTTCAGTTCCTCCTTTGTGATCTCGTACATGTCTCCACAGCGGCATTGGTGCGTGAAGATCACCTCGTCCTCGTCGCCGTCCTCTCCCTGCAGAACCTCCCGTTGCATTTCATCCAGGGAGACTTCATCAGAAATGACCACAACCTCCTGTTCTCTCTTGTGCACCAACTCGTCGTGTAATATCTTGGCGTCATACTGCCGCCTCAGTTCTGCGCTGCGCAACGTCTCGTAGGCCTCTTGGACACGAAGGAACTGCTGCTCGTCCGCGAGTATTGGGCTGTTAGTCACGCCATTCGACCGCTTGTCCGGATGATATTTGCGTGCTGCTTGGTGATACGCGCGACGGACGTCGTCGGTGCTGCAGGTCGCGGCCACGCCAAGCACCTCGTAGAAGGACACGGTCATACCAATAGTCCGCCCTCGCACTTAATTGCGATTTGGCATCCTATCCGATCTGATTACTCTATTTTTTACACACCACAAGAACTATTCCAAGAACAGATTGAACACAGCGTAAGCAGACTTTCTTCTCAAACTATAAAGCTCCAGTTCTTCTCCGCGTCTAGACGCGTGTGATCCGTCGCGTCGTGAAGCTGGCGCACCTTCTCCTCGTGGCCGATGGAGCTGGAATGGTGCGTACTAAGTACTCTTCTCCAATAGTCGCAAGTTCATGCTAACTTTTTTTTGTGCAGAGCCTTCCTACTAACGGCGGGACTGATCGAGACTCCTTTGGCTCTGTGTCTGCCCTCGCCGCCCACACGATTCCGTCATTTTCGCGTCCGCTGTCCTACTCCATTTCGCGTTCGCAAATCGTCGCTAATGGACCCACTCGGAAGCGCACCCACAGTGGCGACTCGCTTTCGTTTCATTCCTCCGGGACGTCGTCTCGCATTTCATTAGCTGTTCCCCGTGTGTCATTTGCGTCGTCTTCTCCGTTAAGTGGGTCTCCGTCTTCCCTTTCGACAACAGGAGGCTCTGCTGGTATAGTAGAAACGTTACCATCTCTCAGTTGCCAATTATCTGCTCCGCCACAGGCGAAGCGGCTACGTCGTGAACCACGGAGCCCAACATCAGTGGGAAAAGTCTCAGATGCCAAGAAGATGCTGCCTGCCAAGACCGTTGTGTCCAGGCGAAGCGGCTACGTCGTGAACCACGGAGCCCAACATCAGTGGGAGAAGTCCCAGATGCCAAGAAGATGCTGCCTGCCAAGACCGTTGTCACGTCGCCAGGTGCTGCACAGATGCAGTCGACGCTTCGTGGACTGCATCATCTATCAATGTGCAGTGCAAGTGGGTGTCTCAATCCGCTGTGTGTTTCTACTCGTGCTTTTGTGGGCAAAGTGAAGGCCCATCGCTCGAGCATGGCAAGTCAAGCGACTCATGATGCGAACAGGTGTGGTGCGTGCAAGCTTTGGCGAGCAATTGTGCGGGCTCATGTGCCTACGTGCTCTGCTGGTACGCTGTGCCGTGTGCCTGGTTGCTCTCTGTAGCTGCGACCACATCGGCTGGAAAAACTGTGAATGAAGCGAGAGATATTGCGTTGAACGAGCAAATATTTTTCAAGATGCCACATTAAACAATTTACTTCTAGGTATTTTGCTGGTAACAAGGTGCTATTTTAGTGTGAGCAAGAAGTCTAAATGAAGGCATGCTCGGTCTGATGAATGCGAACACTTCGCACTCACAACCGCCAGCAACTGCTTTAAAAGCAGTGAATACGTGAACGCTATGGTGCTTAAATTCTGCAGCCCGCCGTGGAGTGATGAAGCTGGAGCTGTGCTTCCAAGGCACCTCAATTCTGACGAGGGGCAGACGACTGCAGTGGAAGGACAGCGATCTCGCACCGAGCGAGCGTGGAATGACCTGTTGACAGCCACTTTCCGCGCGAAACGGAGTGAGGAGTCTTGTCACTGGGAGAAGGAGTTTAGTGTGTACTTTGACGACAGCAAGCCTGTGGGTCTTGGCTTTCAACCCTCATCAAAAAGTAACAAATTATCCCTCGTACCTGCCGAAAGTTACACTTGCGTTGTGCGAGATGTAGCACCTATAGGACTAGCGGCAGACTATAACACGCGCTGTCGTGCGGCAGGCGACTATTCTCGCATTATAGTGGACAAACTGCGTGTGCGGATGGTAAATGGAGCTGATGTTGCGAATGTCGGTTATGCTGATGTCCTTCAAATGTGAGAATGTAGTGTGCCTGACTACAACCGGGTTGAACTAATTTTTACGCTGGTGTTTGTTCTAGGATGCGGGACGCAAAGCCAGCGTTGACTCTGACGCTGGCCGACATTAGTTCAGGTCAGGTAAACTTGGCTTTCGAGGAAAGATCAAAGAGTCTGGGTTGCCTTGCTCAGACACGACAAAACAGACGCAGAAGCAGTTTATCGATGGGAATTCAGAAGTCAAGTTCTCGTCGCAACAGCCAAGTCGGTCTCGAAACCAAAAGCGACTGTCTACAACTTCCTGAGCCTACGAACTCTGAAGGTGGTGATGTCTTGGTCAACAATCTGAAAACCGAGTACTATGAAGTGAGTCAACAGTTGAACACAGTGAGAGAACAACTCAGCACGTTGCAGCACGAGAGAGAAGAAGCAGTGAAAAGAGAACAGGAAGTTGCAGCTCGTCAGTTGGAGACATTATTGCAAGAAACCCGTAAGGTGCAGCGAGAACGCGATGACATGGTAGCGGTTAATAAGCTCCTCATGAAACAAAAGCGGGCGTCAATAACTACTCAAGCAGATCTGGAAGCGGTGAAAATTGAGCAGGTTCAACTGCAACATCACCAAGAAAAGCTTGAGCAGACATTGAAAGATCTCCAAATTCAACTAGCAGAACAGACTACTACAGCTGAAGAAAGTCGAGAACAAGTGAATCACCTACGACACGAGAAAGAAATGTTGGCGCTTCAATGGAATGAGCTGCAAGAAGAGCATCATGACACCCAGAAACAAGTTGATGAATTACATGACCGATTGGTTGACGCGCAACGAGCACATCGCGCTGTTGAAGTTGTTCTTGCAGCGCTTCGGACCTCCCATGCAGCAAAAACTCATCAGGTGAAAGAACTACAGGCTGCACTCGAGTATGCCAACTCACGCTCAATCGTAGAAGAGAGTCGTGTTGTTGCTGAAGTTACCATGGTTACTCGCCCAATCCAACAGAACCTGGCACTGCTGCCTAAAACTGATCCAAATGCAATCGAAGCTACTCGGGCCCTGCAGGAAAAATTGAAGAACCCTAGCACGAACTTAAATCAGCACCGAGACGAATTTCTGGTGGAATTGTCATGCCACGAACAGCAACTGCAACAGTTGCATGATCAAATCCATGCTTTGGACCTAGTGAATACTACGAGCAAGCAGCTGCTGGCCTCGTTGCACGAAGAATTACGAGAAGCTCAGAACCGAGAGCGAAACATGCGTAGCCAGTTTAATGCTGAGCTCGAGGTTGTTCGAGAGAATGCTGAGCAGGACGCGCAAACTGCACAAAACGATATGAAACAACAGATAAGAGACCTTGAGCGGCGCCTTGAGGATGAGTGCACGAAGAATGATCAGCTGCAAATAACAGTTAATGGACTGGAGAGTGCCAGCCGAGCGCGGATAACAGCTCAGACCAAGGACCAAGAATTTCTCGTGCAATTTAAGAAGCAACTTGAAAATGGCATTGTCGTGACCAAGTTCGGAACTCGAGGCCTGCCTCACCAACGCGTCGTGTATGCAGATGCCCAGTGTCACTGGTTGTCGTGGCGATCATCTGCGACCTCTATCTCTCCCGGTTCATTGACTCAGCCAAAACCTGACGCCAAAATCGACATGTGCGATCTCGTGGAGGTGCTTCCTGGTGCTACGACTGAGAATTTTGCTCGTCAGCGGCCTGATACACCTGCTCGTTGCCTTTCACTAGTGTTTGTACACCCCTGTCGGACTCTGGACCTCGAAGCAGACACCACTGCGCAGTGCCAACAATACCTTCGAGGCTTTCGTTTACTACGAGAGGAAGCTGGTCCTAAACGCCGCTAGATATTTCATCTTACTCACGCAGTGTCCTCGGTATGCTTTTTCATCACAGTTTCAGTCGAATGCTCAAACCTGCCTGAATACAAGACATGCCTAGCAAAAATGTTTTTCTTTTTCTAGTTAGCTGTTTTTCCCTTGCGTGTATGATCAGCTAGCTACTACGTACATGTAGTATTAGATTTTGTCAAGCTTCGATGGATGATATCTCCCAAAACAATCTGACTGACTTGCTAAATGAAATCCACTTACTCGTTCAGTCCTTCCTTGATACCGGCAACAACCTGCTGGTACTGCGGGAATTGGGGGATGTCTCCCGAGTAAACTAAGCTGGGTGGGTTTTGCATGGCCTCCTTCACAACTCGCTGGATATCTGCAGCGGTAACCTGGTCGATCTTAGCGCACACAGACTCAGGTGTCTCACGTTCACCATACGTAAGCAGCTGGCGACCAATATCTTCGTACAGGATCATACGGGACTCAAGGTTCATGAGCACAGACGACTTGAGCTGGTTCTTGGCACGCGCAAGCTCAATGGCATCGACAGGCCGGTTTGCGACGCTGAGCATCTGGTTACACAACAGTGCCACAAGGTTACTGGTGTGTGACGGGATGCAAGCACCGTAAATGCCGAGAAGACCCACGTCTGCGTGGATGGACGAGAACGCAAAAGCCGACTCAACCCAGTAAAAACGATTCAGCACACTTGTGTACAACCGCGAATACATGCCCTTACCAGGACCTCCAGCAGAGAAACTGTCGCCACCACCCAGAAGCGTATGCAACACACAGATAGGAACCAAATCTTCGTCGTGCCATCCGCCCGTGGGGAACGCGAGAGCTGCGTACGAGAATTCTGACTCCGGGTTCTGTAGCGGGTACAGTCCTCCCGTGTAGATCACCGGTTCCAGCGTTTCAGGACTCGAAGGTGTCGCCATTGGTGTACCAGCCGGAGCCACGGGCACATTCGAAAAGAACTTTTCAGCGAATTTGACCAAGCGTGCGTGGTCAACCCCCGAGCCAGCAAGAACCATCTTCTGAGCGACAAAGTGCTCGTCGCGGAACTTCTTGACCTTCCCCACAGTCAGCGCGTCAATCTTGTCCAACGGGCACTGCAGTGGTCGCCCAAGCGGCGTATCGGAGCCGTAGGCAGCGGCGTGAATAAACTCTTGCAGCATCGCAGGTGGGTTCTCCATCAGGTCCTCCGTCTGGATGCGCATGATGGCCTTGATGCCCTCCATCTCCTCAGGCACCAGGTCCACATTGAGGATGGCGTCTGCCAGCAGTTCCAGGCCCTTCTCCACGTTGTCACGCAGCAGGTCGATCGTGTAAATGATCTGTTCGCGGCCGCAAGAAGACGTCGTGAGCGCGCCGATGTCCTCGATCTCGTGCACCAGCTGCGCATGCGAGCGCGATGTGGTGCTCTTGAAGCCTAAGTGTTCCAACAGATGGCTTACACCCACGCTGTCGTCGTCCTCGAAGCGACTGCCCGCGTCGATGAAGATGCCGAGCGTGGCTGCCTGGCCGTACGTCTCTTGCGAGATGACGCGCAGACCCGAGGGCAGCACGGAGATCTCCGTCTGTGGGGGTTTCAATTGACTGGCCGGTTTGAGCTGGGGCAACCCCGGCAGTTCCTGCTCCAACGACAGTTGCGGCTTGGCGTCCTTGGTGAGCTCGGGTCGGAGGATGTCTTTGGGGTCCACGTCCTGCGTCGGCGTGTGCACTTGAGAGAAGGCTCTAGACTGCAAATTCAGCGTCTGCAGAGCGGCTAGACGGTTGCTCGAGGGCTTGACGGCCAGTTGCGCCGCGCGACGCAGCGTCTGGAGGCTCCGCAGCGACACCATTGCGACTATTTTGCGGTGGTGGGGATGTCTTAGCCGTCGACCACTTCGGCCCAATTGGTGTGTTGAACACCAGCCATGTGGCAGTCCACCACCCAATTGGTGTGTCGAACACCACCCATGCGGTACTCACAGGCACCAGCCAGTTCACCATCGACTGGCAGCATGGCAGGCAAGCGCAAGAAGACGCACTGGGCTGTGCGTCGCAAGAACAAACAGGCACGTCGTGACGGCGGTGACGAGCAGGAGAAGGATCCGCAGCCAGACCGTCGTGCTGACCACTCGGACGCCATCCACCCAGGCTCGTACGCGGCGCAGCGTCCACGCCTCGAGTCTCCAGTGATGTCAACTTCACTGCCGACCAAGCGCCGCTACGGCCTGTGGGTGGCCTTTTGTGGCAAGAACTACAGCGGAATGCAGATGAACGAAGGCGTGAATACCATCGAGGCCGAGCTGGAGCGCGCGCTGTTCGAGGCTGGCGGCATTGCCGAGAGCAACTACGGGTTTCTGCAGAAGATCGGCTGGAGCCGCGCAGCCCGCACAGACAAAGGTGTCCATGCTGCAGGACAATTGCTGACGGCTAAGCTACATGTGGGAGACAACATCCCTGCCTTCGTGGTCAAGGTGAATGCCGCGTTGCCCGACGACATCCGCGTGATGCACATGGTGACAGTCACCAAGAACTTCAACGCCAAGATGACATGCGACCAGCGCACCTATGAGTATCTGGCACCCACATTTATCTTCGGCAAACGAGCTCGTGCTGCTGCTTCGAAGAATACGGTGAAGAACGAAGAGAAGGAGACAGAAGCTGCCACCCAGTGGCCATCAGACCTACGGGACTCTAAAGAGGGTTTCAATCATGACGTGGTGATTGACAGTATGACACTGGAGGCACACAAGGCGTTCCGACTTTGCGACAAAACACTGGAGCAGCTTAACACCACGCTGAAAAAATATGTGGGAACCCACAACTTTCACAACTTCACGTCCAAGATGGAACCTACCAACCCTCAGGCGAATCGCTTCATTCTTTCGTTCGAGGCTGAGCGCCCATTTGTGCAGAATGGCATGGAGTGGGTGCGTTTGCGTGTAGTTGGCCAGAGCTTCTTGCTGCACCATATCCGCAAAATGATTGGTACTGCTGTGGAGATCGTGTCGGGTGTTACCGGCGCCGCAACTGTTGACCGTGCTATGGAGCTGACGAAAATGGACTTGCCTAAGGCGCCAAGTGTAGGTTTATACCTAGCGCAAGCCCACTTCGAGGTGTACAATATGAAGATGGTGGATTCGATCCAGACGTCGCACCCACCTCTTGATTTGAAGGAGGCCGATGTTGCTGCTGCGATTGAGCAGTTTAAACGCGACTTTATTTTCGATCACATCATGAAGCACGAAGAGAGCACCCGCACATACGCAAAATGGCTACGAACTATGGAGGTTTTGCCATTTGATTACGTTGCAAAGCCCTACTTAGAGTGGAAGAAGGAGAAAGAAGAGGAAGCTGCTCGCACAGACCGAGCTGGTAGGCGGGAGTTGGCGAAGGCAGCCCGTGCAGAGGTTGCTGCTCATGCAAACACAGCAGCAGATGCGCCAGTTACACAAGCCGAAGCAAAGCCGGCGGAAACACTTGGTACTAACTGACAATCCTGAGTATTTTCTCACGAATAGACTGGATTCGTTGATTACCACTCGGATCACCTTGTTGTGAGTGCCCTGCGACTCAGCTCTTGACTATTAACGGTAGCAGCCATGACCGCTTCAATACTACTCCATTCTCTGAAGGCGGCTGTTGGAGATCACGTATATACTACGTAGTAATAGACTATTATTAATAGTATATTTTCCTGGGATAGCAGCATGTA
>NBNE01001393.1:0-12854 GCA_002215365.1 Phytophthora megakarya | reverse complement strand
ACGTATGGCTGTCCATATAAAAACGCATGATACCCGAAGACACCTGCGATTTCTGACTAACGTAAGTCGCATTGTAAGAGAGTGGTCGATATCCCATCAGTACTAGCGCCAGAAAGAGATTTCTGGCTACAGCACGACTTTGGACTCCCATCACGTCCACAAAGTAGTCATCTGACAGCGGATCACACCGCTCAAACTCCAATTGGTTACCAAGAAATGTGCATACTTGACCTTCCAAGACTTTTTTTTAGTCTTTTTTGAATCGACTTGGAAAACCAATTCGTTTCTTGGTATTTTGTGTACGTGAACGATAGCGGCTCTGTCAAGTAGCTCGCGAATCACTGGGTTGTCCTCAACGAGGGTCAAACTCGCTATAATCTTCGGGCGTGAAAGATTCTGAAGGCTACCAGTGTAGGTAGCCTTCACAGAAACCTCTGCATCTCTGACATTGTTGGGTTGAGCTGCTTCAGCTAGTGTTAATAAGCAGCCAGGATCGGTATTACCTTTCGCGTAGGCTTCACGAACCATGTCGATGACATCAGAATCTGCAGACAGGTTAGATTGCTTGTCTTCTTCAAGTCCATGGTCATCTTCTCGAAACTCTCGATTTCCTTGGACAAGGTCGCCAATTCTTAATCCTGTTTGCGGATGTTCATGACGAGCGGTTGAAGTAGGCGCATCTTCAGCTCCATTCGGGACTACTATCGCGTTGTCGTTTTCTGTTGTTCCTGTTGGGACAGCAGTAGAAACTTCGACGGTCTGAGCTATCGTATTGACACTTCTCGCATTTTCATGGGCGGACCGCGCATGCTTGGGCGCAAAAGCGGGATTCGCCATGTTCGATGGGGAAGGGTCGGTGGTTTCGTTCTCAAGTGGTTGCTATTCGGCAAAAAGAGAAGTCGTATATATATAATCAAGTGCACCGTAAAACGATTTGAACTCAGCATCTGCTTTTGTCACGGTAACGCGCAATACAAACTTATAAACTTTGAACACACCTTCTACTACTTGAAAAAGTGTTCTTTACAGTCCTCTACAGTGCTAGGCATTCAAACCATTTGTGCGGCTTCTGTGAGTCTTTAACCAGCCCCTCACCCGTTAAAAATGCAGTGTCTGCATGGTTCAACTGCGGCTTATAGAACCGATCCAAATAATGGTTGCCGAATACATCCGCATCGAGCCCTCCCAAGCAGCTTTGGAATTCCACGAGGCCGTCATTCTTCTTGGATTTGTGCGGAACCAGAGTACCGGCAACGACACACGGGGCTTGGTATCCCGACAACAGTCCAAAGAAGCTATCACTACACATTGCGGCATCCACATTAGCGCGGTAGGCTTTTTGGGCAGCGAAGTACGCCGCATCGATAGATGGGGAAGAGTACTTACCGCCCTGGTAAATCGTAGACTGACGTGATTTCGACATTGGACACTGTCCAAGAACATCGAAAATCTTTTCAGCAACATCAGTCAATTTAGTATCTGCTTGGCAGATCCCCATGAGGTAGTCGGAAGCCATACTGCCCATCATTGGGGGACTGAGCGACACCCACCGTGTACTCTCACTAAATTTGCATTTGCCTCTAGCTAGAGCATGAGCCATCACGAGTCCGCCCATCGAGTGGGTCACAACAATTGTGTTGTCAACGATTCCATTCGCCACATCGCTCGTGTTGCTCATTGAGAGCGCATGGTCACAGAATGTCTGCTGCAATGAACCATTTCTCCAGCCAGCATCAACGGTATTCATCACAGCATATTTGATTTCGGAGCAGCATGGGGCATGTCCGTGCATATCGCCAAACTTCTGTGCCGTCAACTTGGGTGTGTCCTGTAGTTGTTCTTCCTCGGTCGGGTTACCCAAACCATGGAGGAAAATACATGGGCGAGGCGTATGCACACATTTCTCACAACTCGTGGCTGCCATCACCATGTGAGCCGCTTCTTTCAACATTCTCGACGTACTAGAAGGAAGTTTATCCCCCGTCGCCAAAGCAAGCACTGTTGGTGTCAATGAAGTGGCTTTTTCTACAGGTTTGCACGATGATCCATCGGTTACCTTTGGCTTTGAGATGCTAATCGGATCGTCGAGATACTCCACCGAGATGTCCAAATCACTGCTAAACACTTCGAAACCAGCTTCACCTGAGGTACAAATGGCGTAGTGCACTCCTGCAAAAGTCGTTTTGAAAAGGTTTCCACTCGGGCACTTGATGAATTTATCACCGATTGAAGCGCTTGGAATGGGCGTAGCATCATTGAGAGCAGGTAGAATCTCATCGAATGGTAGCGTGGTGGCTGGAAGACACCGAACTGTTTCGGCATCAGCTGCATCGATCGTCGTCAAATAGGCAAACCCATCTACGAGGGTGTAGGTGAGGACCGAGTCCTCGTCGGTGAATGTTGCGTAGCTGTTGTAGATTATTGTGGCCCCGTTTTCAGACACAACCGGCGACGCGTAGATGTCGAACGCGGATTGTCCGTGGAGATTCATGCTTTTCCGCTTAAATGTGACGTGGAGCTTCACCGAAGGTGCATCACGAAGCAGATTCGCTGTTGTTGCGGGCAGCACGAGCCCAAATAGAGCAATTGCGGAGACGATGAAATTCATGGAGCCCATCGTGTCCTCCGTCTGGAGAAAAGCGAAATGCTGCCGAGATATCGCAATTATCGCATTTTGTCACCTTCGTGAGGTCAAACTGTACGCTCCTGAGGGAGAGTGCACCCGCCAGCAGTTTGACATGACAAGACACTCTTCTCCATTTTCAACAGCGTCGCCAAATGGGCACGACAAGCGGGATTTGCACACGTCAGAGATTGCGGGCGGACAAATCGGGGATAAACGTGAGCCAAACCCGCATTTGCTCCGACTTGGGCTTGGACATCGCGCAAACTCAACTTTTGAGATTGAAGTCTGCCAACCCGACCATTTTCCGGTTCGGAGCAGTTGATGATCCCATCCCTCGAGTGTCCACTGGTGTCAATTGAAACTTCACAACCAGGTCACTGCAACTACCTGTAATGCAACTAAAATACCGATGTATTAGAAGAGGAACTGGTTGGTGGTGTAGGAGAGACCGTAATGCAGTCTCGGTCTTCAATCACTCCACCGTTTAGGTCAAAACTTTTGACCGACCATGTTACCATGTTGACGGTTGTCCATCTGCGATCGTCTTTCGTGCTGTGCAGTCCTGATCTATGCAGGCTACCTGCGCTCGTGCGCCAATCAAGTCCTGTTAAGCTCGAGCAAATCGCTGTCACTATCGGCCTGGAATCTGGGAACAGCCATGGATTTCGGCGCAGACTGGAAACGTGGCTACATGCTCCAAGCCTCGAGTTTCCTGCTTACGAACAGTGAATCAGCTTTTCACGCACTGTTGCTTTCGGCACGTGATCACCATGCTCGGCACCATGAGAGGGCTTGTAAGTGCCCTTGCGCTATTCACTGTGGCGGGGAAGTTTACCAGGGCGGCAGAAATGCGGCAGTTGAAACCTTCGCTGCAGATTTTGCCGTCCTTGAAACTCCATGTCACTCTCCAGCGCAAAGCTCTGCAACTCCACGGACAATCCGAGTTCGACGTTTATGCCAATCCCAGTGTCTCCCAAGATGGTACCAGTGTGCTCTATGACGGCTTCGCGACGTTCGTCGAGGGTCATTCAGTGTACACGTACTCCCTTGTCGACGGAGCTCCGTACTTAGTGACCAACGACAGTTCGTCCAATGCCCCGTCCGTTAGCTGTATTCCAGCCAGTACACTGCCGTTCAACGCGATTCTCCCTGCGGTGAACGATGTGGAGCCCATTCCAAGCGCGTCCATCGGTGGCGAAGAGATCGAGTGCGAAAGTGGCAAATTGTTCAAGACGTCATTTGCTGGAATTCACTACGCAGTCTGCACGTCGGTTGAGTCTGGGTTTACAGCATTTGCCAGCGATGTTACTATTGACGTGGACTATCTGGAAGCTCCTGTTAAAATCCCCAAGCCAACTTTGGAGGATGGTTCGTCCTGTGCTGCTCTGGCGGAACCGACGAAAATGACATCGATAGCCCTGGCATTGTTGACTGGAGACGATATTCCAGCTAGCACGTCGAGAAACCTGAAAGAAACCTCTCACATGGCCATTCAAAGTACGTCGTGTGGATGCAAGTCGAAACCTCGACCCTGCATATTTTACCACGGACTTGGCAATGAGGACGAAGCGCCTGACGTCCAAGACACGTCTCGACATTTCGGTTGGGATAAAATCAAAGACCACGCGCCATGCTGCACGACGATCAAGTATGCTCGACTAAACACGGTAGATTATGCATGGACAAGTCCGGTCCTACAGAAGAACGTGTGTGCCCGTGCACTCTCGATGTCGCAAACGTCGGACGCGGCGATGCGTAAAATTGAGGACACGATCATCGTTACTCATTCCATGGGCGGACTCATGTTTGCTGGGGCACTTGCCAATGGAGAGTGCCATCTCGCCGAAAGCTCTACGTGGATTGGCCTCAGTCCTCCGATGACAGGCAGCATGTCTTCGGATTATCTCATGGATTACTGCAATGGGGAAGTCCAGAATTTTGTGACGGGGATCATGTTCTCCGATAGATGTCCTGTACCGACGTCCACCAAGTCTGTGTTCTACGAAAATGAGAAATACAGTGATGAAAGTCTAGATGCAGCCTACGATGCCGCTCAAGCAGTCTATCGCAAAAACGTTTACGCTGCAATGTGCAGCAGTTCGTACGTTGGAAATATCTCCAAGTACCAAGCCAAGTACATGCTTGGAGGCAGAGTCATTCCACACAAGTCTTCCAAGAACGATGGCCTCGTCGAGTTTCACAGTTGCGCAGGTGGAATTTCGCCGTCCAGGTTTGGCAAAACACCTTATGATCGTTTCTACCGATGTGAACTCAACCACGCGGACACAGCATTCAAAACGGGAGATGGAATCTTCAAGACAACTGTAAGGCCAGTCACCTGGTTTGAATGCCTGCTATAAGCGACTGCTATGAAAAACCACCGGAATTTATGAACACTGTCTTAGTTGCTACAAGAGCGTTGACTTTACTCGTAGTCATACTAGTAGTTGCCAAGATACACACTTCAACACCTTTATCTCAATGTGCCACGCACGTTATTCGATTGCGCACCTAGAGCAAGCACTCGAACCATTTCACAGGTTTCTGGGAATCCTTTAACCACCCAACCCCCCCCCCGCGCTAAAAACACTTTATCTGCGTGGTTCAATTCGGGTCTGTAAAACTTGTCCTTGTAGTTTTGCCGAACATGGATTTATCGAGACCCTTTGAGCAGCTTTGGAACTCCACCAGGCCGTCATTCTGAGGAGACTTGTGTTAAACAATTTTCGATGGAAGAAGCATGATCGGCTCGTAGTGGGAGAATAGGCCGTTCGGGTTGTCACTATTCATTGCAGCACTAACGTGCTTAGCATACGCTTTCTGGCTTTGACATACGCCTCATTGAGTCTTTTCGAAGCATGTTTCTCATTTTGGTACACTATGGATTGTCGCGATATTGGCATGCGGCATTGACCGAAGGACTCTCCTGAAGAACAGGCCCGCTTTTTATACTTTCAAAATTTAAGAAATTAAAAAAAGTCGTAGATTTATTCATTCCTTAAAATTGCTACGACGAGACTTCCCAGGAAGCAACCCACATTTGCTTTCATCGGAAAGAACCATGGCCTAGTACTGATGTGCGCTTCGCTCGCTCGTCCCTGCCATATCGGCGGCTTGTTCTTGGGGCACCATGCTAGGTGCAGACGCACTCCAGTGCACAGCGTAATCTTTGACTCGTTGAAGAATGAGTTAGCTAGTAGTCCTCTTCAAACCTTCCTTCCTTCCTCGTACTTTGTGCGACGGCAACACCTCCATCGCTTTCTCGTAGGGGCCAGTCGCAGGGAGCGGACACAGCGGGCAAGACTTCTTCCGGCTCTTCTTGTCGATAATTCCTACCTTGATGCACCACTTCACGCAGAGGGTCTCATTGGCGGTAGCTTCTAGCACCTTGTCCATAGCGAAGAGACCCTCGTTGGGAAGATGACAGAGGGGGGACTAGCATTTCGTTGCTGTTCATGGCGCCCATGGCGTGCTTGTGAGTGAGGAAGAAAATCTTTAAATGACAGTAAGCCTTAATGCTTACTGGATAGCACACGTGTCAACAAAGCGGGCTTAAGATGTAGGTTTAATACAAAAACAAGATATTTTGATTTTCCCGCCATTGGAAGTCGAGCGTAAAAGCGGGCTTGTTGTGTGCAGCTTCCATACATGTCAAACTTCTCGCACGCCCGATATTTCTATTCCCGAAACTGGTTTTTTTTCAAAATTTAATTTTATGGCTTCAAATTTAGAAAAGCGGGACTGTTCTTCAGGAGAGCCGACCGAAGTACTCTAACAAATCAGTCGCAAAATTGCTGATCTCGCCGGTGCAGAAGTATTGGAAGTAGTCCGATGCCATACTCCCCGTCATTAGTGAACTGATACCCACCCACGTCGAATCCTCCCCGAAACTACATTTTCCAATTGCTAGAGCCATTGACATGACAAGTCCAGCAATTGAGTGTGTGATAACAACCGTATTCGTGATTGTAGCAGATTTCACGTCACTGATGTCGCTGAATCTGAGAGCGCGATCGCAGAATTTATCTTGAAGTGTATGGTTCGTCCAGCTGAAGTCCATAGTGTTTAAAATAACGTACTTGACAGTGAAGCAGCATGGAGCGTGCTTATTCATGTTCCCCATTCTACCGTTCGCCTTTTTCGGAGAGTTTTGTAGCTCTTCCACATCATGTGAACTCCCGATACCATATAAAAATATACACGGACGAGGAGTAAACTTACACTTGCACGATGATGCTTCCATCGCCATGTGCTCGGCTGCTACAAGTTGTCTAGAATTGCTCGTCGATACAGAGGTCCCGTTATTAATGCCAATCCAGTAGGGGTCACTGAAGTAGGCACAGCCACAGCGTCGCACGAATCTCCACTTTTCTTCGGTATCGCGGCATGTTTCGTCAAATATTCCGCATTGATAGTCAAGTCACCGCTGTATGCCGTGAAGCCTGCCTTTTCCCTTGCGCAGATTGCAAAATGGGCCCAAGTCTCGAATAATTTTCCATTCTCGCACTCAATGGTTTCCCCGCCAATTGATGGGCGTGGATTAGGTGTTGCATCTTGTAACGCTGACAGAATTGCGTAGAATGGTAGTGTAGTGGATGAGATACATTGCTTGCTCTGTCGCGTAACCTCCCCTGGTCATGGGGTCGGATAAGCCGCGGCTGTTGTAGGAGTTGAGATCCTTGGAGGGTCGACGAAGGCTGAGTAGTTGTAGGCATTTTAAGGTTAAGGGTATATACTTGTTCCTGTTGTTAGCTTTGGCTTTTGTTAGACCAGGTAAAATTAGGACTGAATAAAAAAAATCATTTGTCGGCCGAGTCGAGGATACCGTAGGGTTGACACTTTGTCTGACTTACCTAGCACATGACGGAGACATGCCATCCATCCCCGGGGTGATAACCGTCTACGCGTAGCCTTGTCTTAAAAGTGAACACGCCATGTCATCCGTCCTCGGCGAGGTTCAAGCACCTTCCACAGTAGATGTGAAGGAGCCGTCATCCGCAGCATCACCTCGGGTCATCTTCTGGACGTCGCTTCGAGAGAAAATAACACTCCATTAGGGGCAGGTACCCACTTGGTGGTATACTTCCAAGAAATCCATCCTGATTGTAATCATAACCTGGCCTTAGCGGCATTCCGGAGAGTTGGCCCTGGGTACCGCACCCTGGCACGACCTCATCCTGACCCGGCACAGGACTTTCTCCCCAACTAGTGGTTCGTCGTCCTTGGCGAACGCTGGGACCCAGGGTCAAACCATGGCGTAACATTACCACCACGGCTGCCTGGGTAGCGTTCAGATTGTCAACGGTTATACTAGCGGAAGCGTTCATGTCCATAGGAGAGTTCATGAGCACGTCAGTGTTCTTCACTCCTTCAATAGCCTCCTCGAATTCTTCAAGATCTTCGGTCCCCTGCAGTCAAAGTAGGGTGGCTCGTTCACGCTGCTGTCGAGCAGCAGCTTCAGACTTCACACTTCGAATAGTGTTTTCCATCAACACTTCAGGGGCAACCCCGTTAAAAGTCCCTTGGCCCTTGTACAAACGCCAAACATTTGTCATCAACCCAGCCACGAAAACAAACGCAGTAAGGTAGTAGTTCAGCGGAGCTCAGCCAAACCCTATAAACCCAGTGTTCGTTATGACAGCTCCGATGGCAACACCTGATGTTCCACTGCGCAAGGCTCTAAACATCAACTAGGGCCTATGAGGTTCCTACTGTTGGCAAGAAGACGCCTCGACAAGCTGCGACGTACCAGTAGGTGGAACCCGATGGAGCTACGTTTGCATTTACGGGAAAATCTTTCTTGGAGAAGGAAGTGTTGTTGCTGAAGCTACATCGTGATGACATTACAGGGGTTTGCCATGTAACGACAGCACTTGAAGTCGCAACTTGCAACGAGCAAGAAAAGCAACGGACGACCTTCTAAAAAGAGGAAAGGAAACTACAACGTGTAGGCTAAACCGATCAATACCTTTTACTTCTACTTTAGCAACGAGCGACAAACAACACTCAAATAGCACATAGTTACAGTAGCGATTTTCAAAAGATATGTTTATTGAATATGTTTATGAGACTGAGAAATCAAATGCATGCTCCGCACCAATTTAACGCGCACAATGCACAAACTTGTCCTCTCCAAAACGAACCATTAACCTGTCACCAGACACAAATCTCGTCAACTGAATGCAAATACATACCGCCTGCTAGTTGGAGAATGCGCCGACAGAGATGGTACACGCGCGTTACTGCCGCCGCTGTTAATCCCACACCGCGATGTGCCTCGGCGGTGGCTTCCGCTTGCCGCCGTTTCTTCAAATTTATGGATGAAGCGTGTGGTTCTCAGTGACTATCACTGTCAACAGTTTTGGGATGTGGAACATACGGTATTTGATGACCCCAACTGGTCACATACTCGTACATTCTATAGAAAGCGTAAATGGAACCAGACACTCCGTTATTCTTGATAATCCAAACGGAGGCACAATACCTTAAATTGTACTGTCGGGGAGGGGGATCCTGCTCTCAAACCGCAATTCACAGTTCGAAGAACTGTCGATTAGAACAGGTTTCTGAATGAGATCAAACGACATTCGCGCTACATTTATCCTTGCGCCACGCAAACGGATGAGATCTAACAATATTCGTGGAACAGACGAGACTCGCTGAGAAAAAAGAAGAGCGGCGCGAAATGAAAGAGAAGGAGCGGCTGCAACAGCCAATCATGAAAACAAGGTCCAGAGTACGTATCTGTCACCACAATGCATGGTATATTAGAGTATTAACGCTGTTTTGTTTGTTGATTAGCCGTACAGACAAAACTCCACTGCTGTCGGTTTCAATCCGGATCCTCGATCGGGTACGTTCATGCGCCGGTCCCTTGCACCACAACGCATGACTGCAACTTTACCATTATTTATTGGATTATTGTCTAATTTCTGTACCACTTCAGTTCGCTACGATAAAAATGGAATACGGGAGTCCAGGTCCAGGCAATGAGCTACACTGGCAACTTCACGCTATGCAGCACATGTGCTAGTGCTAGTGCCGTTTCTGCTGGTAACGATGGTGTTGCCTCTACTGGTGATAACAAGTCTGACACTACTTTGTCGGATAGCGACTGAGCAGTAGTTCAAGCCGGAAGAGACCACGACCGGTTCAATGGTTCACCACGTGGATCTGTCCTACGAGTGTTTGATGACAGCTACCGAGCGCATTCCCGTTGACCGTTGGGGCACACCAATGTTTGCGATTAGTTGAACAACTGCAGGATAGTGCTTGTCGGTCTGGATAGAAGACAGCGTTGTGCTACGATCTTCGTCCGCAATAGTTTGCTTGGTCATCGGGGCCAGCACGTTCCGGTTTTTGTCCGTGTTCTCATGATGCTATAGGTATGGAAATGGGTATACTATAGGCCACCAGGAAGGTCGAACTATATAAGGAAGGTGGATTTATATATGTGAATGTGGAATTAGCTGGCGAATCTTTAGCGTCTAGAATATTGTAAACTACAATAACTACCTAGTCGTACCTTACATATAGTCGTGCCTTCACAATCCCAAATTTTCGAACTGCGAAACCCTCCCGGGTGATCCACCCGGGTCCCCAATTTTTAACTCTAAGGCTGTGTTTACTTGGCCTATATACAGCTTGTTTAAGCTTGAACCAGCTGGAGTTTTCAAAACAGCTCGTTTTGCATCTGAAACAGGCAAAATCAATCCCAACTTGATTAGATGAAAAGGGCTGGTTTCAAAATTGAGGTTCCCCTGGATTTTGAGACGAGCTAGATTGTACTAGCCATTTATCCGCCCATCGTCACGATGGAGCAGCCACCTAGAAAGTTACTAGCAAGTGAGTTTTCTAGACGCTGGCTGCGTTGCAGGCACATATGCTGGAGCGCCACCAGGAGGAAGGCTCGCCCGTGTCGGAAGCTTTCCGTCTCTCGCAGTTGTACATGGCCATACAGACTATTGCTAAAGTATTGACACATGAGCCATCACTGACCTATTCACTGGTACTCTGGCAGCTGGTACGATGACAAGACTGGACGTCAACTGGTGCTAGAGGCCATTGACCACAGCAGCAGCGAGCTGAAGATCGTCTTGGTGAGCTTATCTCCTGCCTACCGCGACATCCTCAAGATCCAAAGGGAGAAGGAGAACTAGAGCACGGATCACCCTAAGAAGCACCACCACTTCTTCGACCACGGGTTAATGGAGCCGCGCTGCCGAGCAGCTTGGAGCATCTTCGTTAGAGCTTGGAGCAGCCACACGTCGTTTTCGCCGTCATCGCCTTCCATCTTGCTTTAAAAGAAGCTGAAACTGACTTCTATCCAGCCCCTTTAAATTGAAACACGTCATTCCAATGTTGGCTAGTCTGTGTAAGTTAAAGCAATTTCATTCATTCGAGTTGTTTCGGAAAAACGCCGGAATGACCCCACCAAGTCAAACACGGCCTTAGTATTGACGGAGGTCGAGAGTAAATGCGGATCGTACAAAAATAGTATTTAGCAAATCATTAAAAGGTAGCATTGGTATGTACCCAAATCCATCCAGACCTTTTGTCTTTGTCAGTGTTTCCTCAGGAAGTTCCTGAGGCACCATCCGAGGCATTACCAAAGTTGGTATCATGTAGGAATTAGAGTGTATTTTACAGGCCCTGAAAATATTTTGGAACACGTGTATCAAAGTGTCAAGTAATTTATCAAATGCAATACTTAAAACGGTCATTGCTGGCATTGGTGCATCCCTCATATGACGAACTCTGGAACGGATGTCGCATGTGGTATGGTAGCTTCATGTAACGCTTCCAAATCCAAAACTCCCACCATGACGAATCCTTTTCGTCGTATCGTAAAGACGATTTACACTGTAAAACACGTTGAGGTGATGGGTAACATATCTATGTATCTCTGAATTTTTGGCAAAAGCATCAACAAGTCACCGCATCAGTTACTGGAATACAGATCACATAACGTTCTCGATCTGACACGTGTGATCAAGCGCATTTTGGAGCTTTGGTAACATCTAGTCACGTTGTTTACGGAGAGGTTAGCTAAAGCGCGACGAGATGGATTCTCACTTGAGAGATACTATCAAAACCTCATTCAAAATTTCTCGATACTACAGCCGATTACTGTTTTGAACTTAGTAAGCCAAGGTGAGGTCGCAAATCAAGTGGACGTTCTGGTTACTCTATAAAAATTTGGTGTGTCGGTGTTGGACAGCTCAAAGGTACTGCGGGACTTCCGATTTTCTAAATACAATATTGCAGACCAGAAGAGCTGACACTTAACACGAAGTGATTTGGAATTTCTCGTGGAAGAAAGGATTTGTATGGATATCCAGAAATTAGGTAATGGATACAGGACTATCGGCGTGAATGTGTGGAAAGAAAAGTGACTGTGGGATGTGAAAGAAGCGATTGACATGGAGGAGAGCTAAGGAGTGGCCTTAGAGTTTGGAAGCATTGTGATGCTCAGTCCAGACTCGCCCTCGTTCTGCCTAAGGGTACTAATGATTGTGGAAAGTGTTGGTGTAAACGTATTACACCAAGCACACCGTATTGCATTAGTTCGACCCAGAAAACGTTATTTCCCAAACTCTAGAACATCACCACCCAGGACTATTAACACACGAGACTCACGATCCAAGAGGAGATGGACAACAGATGGAGTTAGGATATGTTCTACAACCAGTGTGGAATACTATACCCCAGCCTCCGACCAAGTATCCCAGAATTCCGTGATTAATTCCTGAATCCCGACTTATAATCCCCGAATCCCGAAGGAAATCTCTGAGTCCATACGCCAAAGTGTCCGGAACCAAGGATATCTACGTTTGTATGAAAACATTACGCTATGGACTCAGTGATTCTACGATGAAGCGAGACAAGATCCAGAGATTCAAGTGTATTCCGATGTATTCCGTATCATAATATGCTATGGAGTCCCTCATCGAGTCAGAGACGTGCCTCGAAGTGTAACGCGATCAAGTGGTGACAAGTCAGTGCGAAGTGAGGTGATGTGTATCATATCTGATGATGTTACGTGAATGCATAGTGGAACCAAGTGTGTTTGAAGTTCAACAAAATGATGAGTGTACTTAGGTATACGGAAACCAAGCTATTTACCCCGGATCCAAAAAGACCAAGTGAAATATGGAACATAGGATACCAAGACAAAGATGTAGCAGTATAAGAAAAGATAATCAGAGAGCTTTTTACCTTGTGAAGC
>NBNE01001392.1:0-12854 GCA_002215365.1 Phytophthora megakarya | reverse complement strand
AGACTCGCAACTTAAAGCATGGTGGTGGCGGCGGTTACCCGAAGACTATGTACCTTGCTAAAGGCGAGCACATCGTTGCTATGGAGTGGCACACGGGTAAACATCATGGTCATACCCGCGTCAAGTACATCAAGTTCACCACCAATTTCGGGCAATCCAAAGATGGAGGAAGAAAGACGAGTAGCGTCTGGACGGACAGCGCCAAGGAGGGCTACCAATTGGGTGGCTTTGTTGGAAGAAGCGGCACCGAGATTGACCAGATTGGTGCAATCTGGACCCGTATTGCGAAGGATGATGTGCCGGAGGGTGCCTCGAGGGATGATGACGATAGCGATGACGACGAATAGGATCTGACTGTCTTTGCAGTCATCTCCGAATGATCGAAACGTCTTTGAGGGTTTTGTCAACAGACGTTGGTACACTTCATTAAGCAGGTTTAACAGTAGTAGTTACAGGTAGATGCTGTAATGAACAGTATCACTGTAGTGAACAAGTTAATACCAATTTCGACCATGCATTATCTGACGAATTATTTGACCTGCTTTCGTCGTGAAAGGGTTTCATAGAGAAGGGCTCCAAAGCTCCTCAGCCAGTCGAATCTTTCGGCAACCTTTCTCATTTTCGGGCTTCAAGCACCCTAGAATCATCTGTCTTTGACACCCTAGCGAGGGGTCTAGAGGTTTTTAACCAGAAGTAGATGGCTTCTCTACTCTCTCCGTCTCTCTCTATCAGTTTGTCCGAGTTGAAAATTAGGTTTCTCGTCAGTGAACGCTGGGTTTCTATATCCTTATTTTTCGTGTATTCTCGTGTCTTAATACGTATAGCTAGCGAAACAGTCCAATGTCGTACCAGCATCTGTCTAGTAAATACAGTTGCCACAGTAGCTAAGCATTCACAAATCACATACGTACAATCATCTTGACCAAAATACAGCCATAAATCTCGTACCATTGCGCAATTCATGCTCAAAATGATATATCTGTGTTGGCGAATCGCATTTTAGAGCAAAGTACCCAACTGGTCGTGCTGATCGCATCCGGGAGCACCAGCTGATATCTTAAACGCTGATACAGTCGTATTCCGGATCTGTAACCAGAGACAGTGAGTATCGCATGCTTTCAATGTGTGCACAAGGACAGTGAAAGAATTACCGGCTTTGAATAGGTGTACCAGGGCAGCGAATCTTTGTCGTATTGACGTTGTGCTACTACAGACTATAGCAACGTCCCGTAGATTGCATTGTGCTGTTCTTCTGCGGCGGCATCTTTAATAAATACTTGTTTCGATCCTCAATTTGCAATTTGCTTTCCTGTGCTCAAGTCTTCAAGTCCAACAACAAACGAACGATGCATCTCTCTCAAGTTTTAGTGGTTGGTGCGGCGTCATTCCTCTTCGCAAGCGAGGCCATTGCTGTGGCCATGGATTCTAACCATGTCAAGACCCCCACGGTGGAGCGCGATGACCCGAACCAGCGCCTTCTGAGGAGTTACAGCAAGCCTGTCGAGGATGACTCCGATGACTTCGATGACTCCGATGATCTCGATAGCCTCGATGACACGGAGTAACGCGGAGGAAACCCGACGGTTCAAGACTTGGCTAAAAAGTGGGGATATTCTGTCAAGGGCATTACTACCGGCGCCGTAAAGCTCACACACGATCAGTACACTGCGTGGCGAGCCGCTGTCAACGAAGGCATAGAAACAAGCAAGAAAGCGAAGCGTGATGCGGCTAACGCGGTCTGACACGCGGCGAATGGCATTAAAAGACGAATCTAAGGAACCTCACAGTGTCAACAGCTTCGTTTAGACTGGTCCTGACCTCTGTCATACCTTGAAAGTACTCGTCGAGTTAGTGGTGAACACTGAGAAGAAACTGCGCTAGGTATAGTGGTCACCGCCAATTATAAAGAAGAGGTAGACAAACATATATGAGTACATAAGCAACAAAATTGAATGGCAGAACAATATATATGGTTCGGATGAACTTATCCCAAAATACGCATCACTTATTTGGGCGAAAAACTTGAAATATGTTTACACAAAATTACTGAATGCTCATCTAGACAAGGTAATTCCTCCCACAGAAGGCACCAATGCGGATTTTAGCTGCTTCACACCTGCTCTCGAGTTATTCGTCCACTCCGTCGCACTTTGGCTCAGCGATTTCGTGACTCGTGCTCGTGAAGCGTTCCAAAAGTGTAAACACATCTAGAATCAGTTCTGCATGACCATGCCGGTACTCAAATGCCAAATCGTAGCGTATAACGACTGTCAACAAGAACCCGACAAAGCTGTGCCACCAATGACAGTAGTACTTATGATGTATTATAGTCTATAAACATTCGTAAAGTATTATCGTACGTTAATTAGATAACATCATAGCATTTTTCAAACTATATTTCAACCGATAAAATACTGCAAACTTCAAACGTTCGAGACAACCACATAACTCCAAACCTTGCGAATTTTCAACCGGTAAACCCCTTTCTTGTTGACACTTCTAATGACATTATTGATGACGCATAGCTTGTCCATGTCCCAATGGCATAATTGATGACGCATAGCTTGTCCATGTCCCAACGCCACGATTGATGACGCAGCGCTTGTCCATGTTCAAATATCATTATTGATGACGCATCGCTTGGCCACCTTCCAAAGTCATTAGACTCTATACGCAAATGTATATCTGCAGCTCACTTCCGTACTTTTTTGCCAAACAATCTCGCTGTTTGAGATTTGTCAATGGTGAAAAAGGTTAGGAAAGAACGATGCAACCGTAACATTGCGATATCGTCCAAAAGTTACGTAAATACTATCAAACATCGTAGGGGCAAGCAATAAATCCTTCTGGAAGAAAATACGCATGATTCCTACAATCGTAACCAAAATCGACGAAATGCCTTTTATTGATCTCAATTTTTTACCACACGATTATACGTATTTCGAATTCTACTGCGATATAAAACCCAATTCGAAATTACCCCAGAAAAATTATTCGACTAGATGCATCATAAGTGAATCTGCAACTACGTAAAGCAACGATGTTGCACATTTCAAAGACATACTGTTTAAGAGTGGCGGTAATATCGGTCTTGACGCGAATTCTCGAAGTAAGGGGAACTTCCGAATTGCATTGTCTAGTACGCACGATATAGAGATTTTTAAAACCTCGTAGTAAGGAAGAACTAGTCAAAATTCACGTGCAATCTACCCCATGTGTCGCTTCCTGCCACCCTTGTGTCTAAGGTTGGGGCAGTGGAATTTAGTTCACCGATGTTACAAAATCATTTTCTATGAGCTAGATCAGTATGAGCTATAAATGAATATGCTGCCGGACTTCGCAGTAAATAGTGGTGCTGATTTTTAAATACACTCGTGAATTATGCTGTTACTTTTAGGAAGTTGGGGCTAAATACGAAAAAGAAGGATTTGTGCAGTTCCCACGGTAACTTTGTACCTTGTGGTAAAATTTCACGTTCAAAGTTGAAAAGGGGTAAGTGCACAGAAACCAGAACTGCGCAACATCTCAGCTACTAATTAAGAGCTCTATAATGCATGATGCCAACGTACGTCATTAATAATGATGCCGCGATGGCCATCTTTGATGACCTCAGACTTGATGATTGATTTGACGTTCGTCGAATAAAGGGTGGTGCCACAGTCCGTGATCTGCGTGGACGGGCAGTTCTCGTTCTCAAAAGGGAAAAATATGCGTTCAAGCGCACTTGAAAGGCTTTAACAGATCTTTTCTAAGACCAAAATAGATAGTTTCAGCCGAAAGTCGAGCCGATTGGGATGCTCTGTAAATCGTATAGGAAAGAAGATGACTTGATTTCACTGACCATAAGGACAAACGGGCATGTTGGCTTGTGAATCGGATTATTTGGGGCATGGTGAACTTCTCCACAGCCAGTAGGTATGTCGGAGATGTAAAGCTACAGTCTGCTGGAGGGCATAAGGAGCTACATGTTGGTATCAATATCTATTGATAATGACACGAAGATCGACCTTTAACTTTTTATCCACAAACGTTCCTTGTTGAGGTTAAGAAAACAAGACTTAGTAGCCAATGCAGGATTCTGCTGTCTATGTGTTTGCTGCAGAGAGAATCTCTAACTGCAGTTTTAGCGGACATACATATAGATGCCAGTAAGAATATGCAGACGTTTGTCCGTCAAGTACGTTCTACTCGTTGAAGGATTCACAGAAGCCATAACTGCATTTATACGCGGTTTACAAAGCATTCAAACCGATGTATTGAGCGGAATTACAGTGGTCCCACCTACAGAACCACTCGATGTAATTGACAACAACGTTGATGAATTCAGGAACCTGACAGTTGTCATGGTTTAAACCACAACATGGCTATCAATGTGCAGCAAGCTGCGTTGTTTCAGCCATCTCCTCGTGGCTCGGACAGCAAAACTCCTCAAGTTACGGTTGCATCTGGGTAGTACATCAACTTGCATTCAACCAGAGTTAGGCAGCTTCACAAGTATATAGCTATCGCTGATCTTTCTTTTCAATTTCATTCTCAACTTTACTTTCAACAACCCAAGTCTCGACTACAGCTCAAGTCTGTACAATTGCGTCTCCACGATACCACGTGACAGTTAATTAACTATTGAAGCGTGAACAGTTTCAAGAAACTCGACTGTACCAGGAAGGAATCATGCCTCGCGGTCGCAGCCCGAATCGACGACCTCGACAGACACGTCACATGAGAGAAGAAGATGCGACGGACGTAGTGCCCTCGACAAGTTCAAGCTCAACCCAAGATACTACTCAATCTACGAATGTTCTAAACGGAGCACAACAACAACAGCCAGCTTCTGCTCCTGAACCTGATACTTCCATGCTGCGGCAGATGTTTGAATTCTTGGCTACATCCCAACAGCAGACGTTCTTCCAGCAGCAAATGCTTCAACAGCAAGCATCAACTCAAAGGCAGCAGAAGAAAAAGGGAATCCTCCTATTTTTAATGGTGACTCGAGTGAGGACTTGGACTTGTGGATATTCAGTTCGGAACAGTACTATGTCGACACCCAAGAAGCCATGACGAGCAACACGTCAGATTTTGTCAATTTGATATTTGGCAATTTGGGTCCAACGGCTCAAACTTGGTACCGAGAATTTTAAACGTCTCTCAGCGACCGACTGCTACCTGGGTCATTTTCAAGGAGCAAATTCGACAGCGCTTCCGAGGCTTCGATTTCCAGTATAAGCTACTGTCCAAACTGTACAATTCACGCTGGGCGGGGTTTCAACCAGCCTAGACTCTAATTTCAACACCTCCTGTCACAACTGGAGGAGGACCTTCCCGAAGACGCCAAACGTTGGTTTTTTCAGCAGAATTTGAGAGCCGAAACGAGCGCCTTTGTTTCTCAGAATATTCCAGATACTCTGCAAAAGGCAATTGAATTAGTGCAGCGTTTTGAAGATTTGCGTCCTGGAGATAACAAAGTCACCAAAGGTGAAAAGGCCAAGGGTCAGAACACTGGAGGACATCAGGCGGCTTCACAGGAGCAACCAAAGTTCAGCCGTAGAAAGGGTACCAATGCTGGAGGTGATAGCAAGCAAATTTGGACACACCGTCTAAGCAGACGTGCAGATTTTGCCATCACATAGGCCATACTGAGGATGTCTGCCGGAAGAAGAAAGCAGCGGAACGGGTGGCAACCACAAAAAACGCCTAGGCTCGGTGGCTTGGCAACCCACCGGGCTGAAATCGCCAGATAATGGTGACTATACATTGTCTGATAGCCTACATTCTCTGTCACTACACCTTCACTCCACGGGTGAAAATGGTAGAACCGCACGGGGAAACATTTATGGTTATTTGGCTAAGAAAGCTCGCATCAAAAACGTGTCTGTTGACGTTTTTATTGATAATGAAGCATCGTTTAACGCCATCTCTCCGGCGGTTGTGTCTCGACTCGCCTTGTCAGTTACAGAGCATGACAAACCACTGAAGATCAAGCTCGGTGCTAAGCGTAGCATCAATGTTCGGCGGCACAGGACGAAAATCGTGCTTGATATGGATAAATTTGTGCCTTTTCGACAGAGATTTTTATGATGGATATTCTGGAACAAAAGCATGTCCAACTTGGCGTACCATGGCTGAAAACTGTGAACCCGGACATTATTCGGCTACAAGAACGGTAATTCCTCGAAGGACTAGTTTTGTCAATGTGTGCGAAATGTTGGGTGCCGAAATGCTGCTGGAAGCAGACGATCTCTGACCAAGCACTACCGAACCTCCCATGATGGACGGTGCTTTTTTACTCGCGACACAACTACCTATCTGGCCATGGAGCCATTAAGATCATTACCCGGAAGCAATTTCGGATGATGGAGCCTTCTGCGGATGAGTTTTGTTTTATGGTTCAGTTTGCGGATCAACCTGAGCAAAGTGAAAAAGCATCACAGCAGCTTAACCAGGACTGGGACAAATTGAAAGGTTCTCCAGTTGAGTCTGTGGTGTCCAAATACAAGGACACAGTGTTTCGAATAGAACTACCAAATCGGCCACCTCAGTGGACAGTTGACATTGAAGCAGAGGTAGAACCTGTCGATAACGTCCCAGTGACCAGGAAACAGTATAGCCTCAGTGACGAGATGAAACGACCTATTCGCGAGGGGACACGTGAAATGCTGGACGCAGGAATCATTCTACCGTCCAAGTCTCCGGAACCTTCTCCTACATTCTGCATCAAAAAGGAGATTTGTTGGCAGATTGTTCATGATTTCCGGGCAATTAACAGCAAAATTCGCATTCCTGACACTCCAATACCTCGAAAAGAGGACATCTTTGATGCTATGGCGAATGGTTATTGGTTTTCCGCTCTGAACCTGCTATGGTGCTTCTTTCAGTCACGCCTATGGGATTATCATGCAGCCCAGCAGCTTTCAATCGAATGATGCAGCGAGTCTTCTGCGACCAGAAAGCTTTCTGTCAGGCTTTTTTCGACGGCATTTTTGTTTTCACGAAATCGAAGGATATTGCAGCCCATCTCGAGGCTTTGTATGATGTGCTCCAACAGTGCCAGGAGCAGAAACTCTACATTAAACTTGCGAAGGGCACATTTTGTTCACACGAGATGCCGTGCCTGCGAGACTACTTTTGGCGCGACGGTATCCGCATGGATCCCGACAAGGTTCGCATTATACACGACTGGCCGACACCAAAAACGAAACGCGAGCTCCAGTCGTTTCTGGGTAATTGTGTGTACGTGCTTAAGTTGTGCAAGAGCTACGCAAAACCATCGGCACCACTCATCGATGCCACAAAGGGTAAAACCGCGCTAGAATGAATCAACCTCACGTCGGAGCAAGGCAAGTGTTTTGCCAATTTGAAGGCTCAGCTGACATCTTCTCCATTGCTGGCCCATCCAGACTCGAGAAGAGACTTCTACGTGTAAATGGATGCTTCTGACTATGCCGTAGGTGGCTATCTCTACCAGCTTGACAGCGAAGGTAAGGAGAAGGTGGTCGCATACAGTGGAAAAGCTCAGCAGCGCTGCGTTACGTACCCGACGCGAGAGAAGGAGTTGTTGGCCACATTACACGCGATGCGAGTCTGGGCAGTATACCTTATCGACAAACCGTTCTTCGTGAACACTGATCATCGGACATTGCAGTCGATTTTGGAACAGAAAACTTGTTCACAACGTCTTGCTCGCTCGTTAAATGAACTGGGTTTGTACCAGCCAAGGTTTCGGTGGATTCCGGGCAACACAAACGTTGTCGCGGACGCAATTTCCCTCAACAGTGTTTTCCAGCCTGATGCATCCACACATTACGTCACATCAGCCAGCTTACTCCGTCAACTTACTTCTAATGACGAGGTAGCTGACAGCGACGAATTTTATCTACACTACGCACGGAGTTGACCCTCAATTCTGGAACAATGTACTCAGCTTTATGTGACGATGCAACCCGAAATTCCCGCAGCTGCCCTGGTTTGAGAGCCGGTGCTGAGAATATAGAACTGATACGTGACAGTATATTTTGGGTGGTGAGTGGAGAAATTCTCCGCGAATGTAAATCCCAGCACCGGTCACCCGAACCGAGTGACTGTACCCTGTTATTCCAGGAAGGCGAAGCGTGGAGGAACCCGAAAAAGATGACCGATACTTTTCGGGTGGATCAGTAAAGATTGATGGATTAACCGAGAGAACATGAACGAGCCCCGGAGCCCCTGGCCGCTGGACATCCTGAATTGCGGGAGTGCATCTCGATTGGAGACACCACGATCAACCTGAATGGAGAAACAACCCGAATGACACACTGGACGATTCAACTGATGACGTGGTGGTCCAAGGTACAAGATGCACTAGACGCCAGTGCAGGCAAAGATCGAGTTGCACCGACGTCAGACTACCTGAAGATCATACTGAAGAGGAGATGAGACCGGTGCGAAGGGTCGGCGGATGCTGCAGATCCGAGGTGAACCATGTGTTAACACATGATGTCGGGCTGATTGTTGACGCGACAACCCAAGTATAGAAAGACCAAATCATACAGAAGGTGTACAGCCACGAGGCGAAAGAGACCGAAGCAATCGAACCCAGAAAGACCAAGATACTGCAAAACTCTGAAGAACATGAAGAATATGCCAAGATGAAGATGATTGGTAGCTAAAAGTTTAATGCGAGTCTGTTTTGCTACCTAGTGCGCAAGTGGTTCGCAGAAACCGTGTTACTAGGAGTACCTCGTCGGAGAAGACCTGCGGAAGACTACCTAAGAACCACGGACTCAGGGGTCAACCACACCAAGGCCTGACTACGGCCACGCGGGACGCGTGAAGGCTCTCAACATCGTTCGAGCTAAATTAACTCGGGGACCGGTGCGCTTGGACACTTAGGTTGATCCAGTTATTTCATTTGCTAAGTTGCGTCTGGACACCCAAAGTGTCTGGTTGCATTTCATATTACCCTGCGCTTTAGGAGGATTGTAGTGATCACCCCTGGATCTATATTGCTGATTGCTGTGTGAACGGAAGGTACTTATATTAATTATCCTGTATTAGTGCGGGAGTGGTGGGCTCATTCTACCTGTATTCGGGTGTGTCTAGTAACTGACAGGCTATATATTTGTATTGTAACCTCTGTGTATATCACCTAGGTCAATTGTAGTGATTTGGGTTAACTTTTGGAGGAAGACCTTTACCCATGATCTCTCAACTTACACTCAGGACAACTAGGATGAAGAGGTCCCGGAAGTTCTCTTATATCTCTGTATATCCTATTGGAAGTAACTGCTACGGTGTTATCTCTGGTCTTCGAACTAATCGAACCTATAGCGATTGTCGCAAGGCACACGCCAACCCGGACTGGAACAAGTTTTCAGTCCGAGTCTTGTACTACCTGAGCGACTTCGTGTTCGAATCCGTTCAGGGCACGCTATACACCCTTGGGCGGTCAAGTGTTCACACACTTCGTCACATTTACACCGAGGACTCAGTTTTCGGATCGCTGTTCCAGTATTTACATATTGCGTAAGCCAACACGGGTGCACCACCACTGGACATGCACCGGCGCATTTGGGCAAATATCAACCACTTCTTTCTCGACGATGATATTCTCTACTTTCAGCCTCGCAGGGATTCACCGAGACGAATTTGCGTGCCCGACGATCGTGATTTGACGGATATTATTCTCTACAAGCACCATAATGTGACGTCAAGTGGACACCCAGGCTGTCTCAAGACATTACTAGCGCTCCAAGAGAAATTCTACTGGTTGCACATGTAAAGAACAATGAAATGCTACGTCACTACGTGTGAAATGTACCAGCGAATCAAAGTATCACAGCGGAAACCTGCAGGGTTACTGCATCCTTTGGAGATTTCTGAAAGGCGTTGGAGTCACTTTACAATGGACTTTATCACGGGCCTGCCATGTTCACGGCACGGTGGGTACGACGCTGTGTGGATAATAGTGGATTGACTCACTAAACGAGCTCACTTCATTCCAACAACGACAACATGTACAGCAGAAAAAAGCTGCCGGATTATTTCGTGATCAGTACCAGCGACTTGACAATTTGCCATATTCGATAATGTCAGACCGTGATAGCAAGTTCACATCTCGATTTTGGACCAAATTGATGAGGTTCAAGAATTCTCATTTCAGTTAAGCTCAGCATTTCGACCTGCAACGGATGGCCAAAGTGAACGGACCAACCACTTTATCGCTGATTATCTACGAGCTTTCGTTTCGCCACACCAAGATGACTGGAGTGAATTGTTGGCGTTAGCCGAATTCGCGTACAATTCGCGGTTTCATTCGAGTACTGGCATGTCCCCCTTTGTAGTAGACCTCGGCTACAATCCTCGATCAGTCGACGACCTGGTACTACCGACGCAACGAGGTCACTCTCAGTCATCGCTTCGCTTTTTGGATAAGCAGCAGGTCATCTTACAGCAATGCCAAGACGAACTCGAAACTGCTCAAGCGACTATGAAGTACTTCCGTGATCGCAACAGACCGACGTACCAACTCGAACCTGGTGACCAGGATTTGCTGGATACAATAAATCCCGACCTATTGCACGTTGGTGTTTAGGGAGACGGAAGCTTGATCCCAGATTTATTGGTCCCTACCCTATCATTTGAGCCACGACACCTGACACGTATCAAATCGGTCTTTCTCCAGGAGTCAAGCTCCACAGCAAATTCAACATCTTATATCTACGCCCGTACCAACTCGACACGAATTCTCAACGAATGAATGACGTGCCATGTCTTATTACGTGCGACGGACTCGACGGACTCCAGATACAAGCGATTATCAACAAAAGACTACGCCAAAATACTCTCTATTACAAAGTGCGCTGGTATGGCCGTAATGTTGCTGATTCTTGGGAGCCTGCCAACAATTTGGTTCAAGCACAGGGCCTAATCGACATTTTCGAGCGCTCTAACACTACCCAGCCTAAACGTCGCTCGAACCGACTCAAACGCACTACGCCTCCCAACCAGCTCTAGCGAGGCATGCTCCTCTTCGGGGGAAAGATCGTCATGGTTTCAACCACAACATGGCTATCAACGTGCAGCAAGCTGTTTTGTTTCAACCATCTTCTCATGGCTCGGACAGCAAGACTCCTCAAGTTACGGCTGCATCTGGATAGTACATCAACTTGCATTCAACCAGAGTTAGACAGCTTCACAAGTATATAGCTATCCCTGATCTTTTTTCAATTTCATTCTCTATTTTACTTTCTACAACTCAAGTCTCGACTACAACTCAAGTCTGTACAATTGCGTCTCCACAATACCACGTGACAACAGTCGCATACTTAGTACACGAAGAGACTCAAGGATCACTACGGAATCGCTGTGGACTGTAGTGTCTGGAAGCAATTCATCAACTTCGGAGACGAGAAGTGAATTGAAGTGTCTCGAAGGGGTGTATGGTTGAAGCATAGATTGTGAAGCGGGATGGCTACTACCAGATAGTAGTAGGTTTCATGTACTGTTTACAGCACGGTACAGGAAACGTGGCGAATAATCGCGTCGCGGCTAATACGAGTTATGTTCAATCCAAGGGGGTTTCGCAATGCACTGCAATATATATCACATAAAGTAACCAAGAAAGAATTATTTACAAGTTGAGTTGATCTGACTCTGGTGTGTGTGGCTGGATTCACGTTCGTAAGCCCAAACGACGCAGTTAACCCAAGAATGGTCTTGGGGTTCTGGTTCCTTCTTTTACAGGTCAGTAGCAATCCAGTTCACAATGGGTCATGCACATAAGAAGTACGAGTATGCATATGATTTGCGAAGCTTATTGAATATTAACGTTTCAACCAGACACACAGATGTTAGTTTAGAAAAGCCGATTCATTTCGAGATTCACCCTGTAGAGCCCACTGTTCCTGATGTCAACATCCTCAGTTAACTGGCTCGCAAGCGCGACTAGCGCTACTGAGATGTCGGGAAAGAGGCTTACTGATGAACGAAGTACACGAAAACAAGATGAAAACTATAAATTGACTGGATTAACTGTAGGATTATCAGATGCGAGCAAAGTTATGACTCATTCCTTCGTAACCTGTTCTACAGCGTTTGGCGTATCCGACGAACGATCACATGTGGTGTGCGGACTTGAGCACAAGAAAAGCATTGACCAAGGGCTTGCAGGAGAAGCTCAGTGTGCTGAAACCGTAGATGATTGTAAGTGAAGAAGATGATTAGGGCCCCGTATTCCCAGGGTGTGTACGCTGGTTTGCTCAGACCACCACCTCAAGTGAAGCCACATTTCTTTCTTGGCAACGCTCGTTCGCGCGCCTCACGTTCCCATCGACGTACTTGGCCCGTAACGCATGCTTTCGCCTGAGCTTCGTTCATCTGGGTCTCTTGTGATCCAGAATCCACACTCGAAGTTGGAGAGCTCACACCCAGGACAATTGACATCTGGGATGGTTTATCCTGAATGACCGACACTGGCGTTGAAGACGGAGTCGTCGGAGCCGGAGATGCGGCCTTCTTTTCGAGTGCCGCTTCTTCCTGCACTGTCGACAACGGACCTTCTTCCTTGATCGCAAATGTCTCATCTAGATTCTCCACATCAATGACCGGCTGAGGAGTGTGTGGTGAAGTGGATCAAGAATTTCACGTGAATAAGACCAAGTGATTGATTGACGGAAAGGAAACCGAAGGATTATCCGGACCAACGTCTACATATCCGGATGTGGACGATCCGGATCCTGCAAGGAATCGACGGCTTGTGGTGGCCCTGGATATATGTGGATATGTATCTGGGAGATATAGGCATCAAGGCACTACCGAGGATCCAGAATGGGGAGGCCCGGATCCGCAGGTGGGGAACGTTTGTGGGTACCCGTAAAGTT
>NBNE01001391.1:0-12874 GCA_002215365.1 Phytophthora megakarya | reverse complement strand
TGGAGCACGGGTGAAAGAAGTGTTTGATGCACTTCTCCACTCAGTCCTAAACGCTGAGATTTTCCTCTCGGAGATTTTCGGCTGTGTTGCTATCCGTGAAGATAACGACTTTGAGACGTCCGAGTTCATTCAGCTTCGAATGGTTACGGCAACTTCGGTTGAGAATACGGTCGAGTCAAATACTGTGCTGTTCTCAAGGTTTGTCGAGCCGTCCGACAATGGAGATAGCTACGGAGTAATGGCAGCAGATTTTGTGGATTTTGACGCTTTGTATCCCTATCGGACTGGAAAACGCGTCAGGAGAGACACAACCACACTGGTTTCGGCTCGAGCGAATCCACGAATTCATCGAAGTTCACCCGAAGTTATTATCACACGTTGGACGTGTTTGAAAATTCATCGACAAGTTTCTCGAGATCCTGAAACAGAGATGGCAGAAAGCTCCGTTTGTTATGGCGATACAGCCCAGAAATGCATCCAGCAACAGCTCGTTCACGCAACTACAAATGATTCTCCTACATCATGAAATATGGGAATCTACAGTAGTGCGCTACATTATTGATTGATTCACCACTCTACTGCTGCGTACACCGATCGCGAAACTCAGGACTTAGCGTAACTCAACAACTACAGAGCTGCAGCGGAGCAATACGCCGTGGTCGAGAGCTAGGGTGACCACGCCAAAATTTTGAGTCTGAACCGGGTACTCAAATTCAACGGGCGAGACCAAGCGATGTCGTCACATCCGCCAACAATTAACACGAGCTCGACCACGGGCTACGTTCCCTACTGGGCATTAACGTGTGGGAACACGCCTACTACCTGTACTTAGTAGTGCGTTCGAATTATCTCAAGTGTGCGATCTTGGGAGATGTAAAACTGGAAGAATACTGCCTTGTCGCCAAGAAGTTACATCGTTATTTGCAACATCATCACTGTACCGAAGTCAGATGCTTACTCCGTCTGCTTACTCCTCCGTCTGATTCGAAAAATGCACGAACAAGTTCATGCATTTTTCATTTTGGCTTAACTACATGTACAAGTAGAAACTTCTTCTGCATGTCACCAGAACTCGCTCTCGCCTCGGATGAAGTGTCGACCTGGACTTAACGTTTTCATTCACAACGAACTTGTGCATACATGTACACTTGTCATTCCACTTACTTTCTTGATCCGATACCAGTGTCAACCAAGTATTTGTTATAGCATATTTAAGCCTTTCAGCTCTTCTTTCAGTTGCGGCAGTATTTGCTTTTGCAGGACTTCGTCGTACCATTCTCGAATCTTTGAAATAATCACAAAGTCTCCACAGGAACTAAATTCATATCGAAAGACACTTTTTCTGTTGGTCTTGACGATGCCACTTCCTAGTGTACGCAGAAACAAAATTCCTTGGCCCACCAAAATCCCTCAAGCTGATAACTCCTTGTGTACTCATGGTCTCATCCGGGCCTTTCAAAACCTCTTTCATTTCCGAGATGTCAGGGACTTCGGCAAGGGGCATTTCCCAACTGAACGGCTTGTCCAACAAGCGAATTTGGCTAACCAGCCACTCACTGCGACAATATAACGACACTTATCATGGTTGTTTTCTTGTAATCAGGCAGACTGGAATCTCTCAGTAGCTTGTTGGCCAACAATTTAGCAATTGATTCGAGGAGTTGCGAATTAATGGGCTTGAATTTATTGGACAGGGCATCACGAGTACCATCTTCTCCACTGTCCAATACAAGCCTCCAAAACACTTCAACTTGCTGTGACCAGCATCGTCGAGCTTCTCAACTTTCTCCATAGTCAAATTCAGCAGCGCCACTTGTGCATCTCCACACGAAAGTCCTTTAGCTAATCTCACTTCTGCTCCCATAAAATCATCAGGATTGCGCCTGATCCATTTACCATCAAACTTCCTGAAGGTGTTCATTAAACCTTGGCCGATGTCATCCAGTCATATTTTTCCAAAATTCTCGCGATCGGAAGAACAGGTAAATTTACATGCGATGTATGCTTTAACACGACCTGGAAGAAAAGGCTTATCGAATTGGTATCACCAGAATCCTCCAACAATCGGCACATCCTTTGACAAAGAGGGAGCTTAACAGGAACAGGAATATGATCGTAATATCTCTCCTTTGCTAAATATTTCACCACCTTTTGGTTGCCATCCATCATTTTGGCTACTGCAAGCTTAACTTTCGTAGCGTTGCTGTACCTGTGCTTTGCAGCGTGTCAAATGCGCTATATAGATTATGGAACTTGAGCAAATTCTCTGCTCTGTCAGTCACAGACTAAGCAATGAGAGCGTACCGAGAATATGTGCTCTGCTTAAGTACATATTCAGATCCCATGCCATCACGGATGTCAGTGCTTCCAAAGGGTTTCTTCCAAAGCTGTGAATATGTTTGCATGTCAGGATTGAGAAAATTAAAATTGACTGGCACCTTGTCGCCAAGCCCATGGTAACATCCGTCCATAGCGTACCAATTAACCTCTTCGGCCCGGCCATCTTCTCTTCGGGCTTCGAAAAAAGAACTCCAATCTGGCGATCATGGAATCCAATTTCTTTTCAGCTAACACGGAAGCATTGGCCTCTTCTAAAACTAGGAACCTTGACCGATCAACACCTTTGAGCGCAAGCGAACTGCATCCAGTAATGCTCCTCTTGGTGTACTTATGATCGAGTCATAACGCAAAAGAATTGTCTCCACGTCCCATTTTCTCTACAATTGCTGCTAATCGACTAATCATGCGCACGTTCGAGTTTCGTTGAAGGATAGTTGGCGGCAAACATACCGAATACACAAGTACGAGTCGATATCCTCTTGTCACTTTTTCAGTAGCATGTTCTACGTCAGCGTAGTGTACCGCGTAATGTGTCAAATACGTCGCAGTGCTGTTGGATTTCCCAACATCATATCGGTAGTCCATTTTGCCATTTGCAAACACCATCAAGTTGCCTCCTCCGTGCAAACTCGGTGGTTGAATCACCAACGTTGCAATTATTCCATCTTCTTTCTCTGTATCTTTATGCTTGCGGAGTGGTCCCCTTCTCCATATACCAGTACAATTTGAACTGAAGAGGAACATCTTTGTATCTCAGTTGGTCAGCTATAGAAGGCGTCATATTTTCAGCCACAGCGGGTTCTTAAATTGTACTTGGTCCGGCGACAATTGCCTACTTTTGCAGACTTCTACATCCAGCTTGTTGTCATAGTTGTGTCCACAGGTAGATTTCTCACATTTCTTGATCGAGTTGAGCGCACTCTTCCCACATAGGGATTAGAACGGGTCGAATGTCCTTCACCCAATGCATTACTGAGCTGGAGACAAGCAGTTCCCACAGGCATCGGGATATCTCCTAGCCCTCCTTTGATGCTGAAAGGCCATTACTTGTCTTCAAAATCGTCGGATCTACATAGATCTACCATGTGAATTTCTTTGTCGTAACTTTCTTCGTCGTAGCTTTCTTCATCGTCAGCCATGGCTGCTTGCTTCTCAAAAGGCGAAACTTGGGAATGAGAAGTTTACGAAAGGATCAAACCCTTTCGCTCAAGTCAAGAAACATCAAACCGAAAGATGATTCTGACAACGTTTGGTAGCACATGTTCATGGTCTTGTTTGGAGGGAGCTACTGCAACTACGGTCACTGATCAGTTGGAGATGAAGGAGAACATGGATGGCTCCGGCTCCTGGAGTACACTGCGCTGAGATTGAGCTTGCGAAACGGATGACGAAGCCACGGTTGGTGTTGTGGACGACGTGTTGCTGCCCCGCATGAAGCCAAACGCAGTGGGCGACGACGGCTCCGTGCTTGCTGAGCTGCTGTCGAACACTGTATGATTGCGAGCATCGATAGTGGACATGAACCCGAACGAAGACTGGGTCGACTCTGTCGCAGTCGGAGCTTGGACAGAATGGGCTCCCAGTGGCGGTCGACTTGATGCTGTCGAGCGCAAAGACGCCTCTAGGTCGCTGAGGCCCATTGGTCGACCATGGCTACTCTTCGTCAATGTGTCGTACAGTGCTGGTGCTGGTCTGGGTGGTTCTTGCCGTGTGTCGTCCTTAACGCTGAGACCAGCAAACATAGGCTGCTGGTGTGACGTATCATCCTTCAAGCTGAGTCCAGCAAACATTGGTTGTTGCTGCGGGGTATCGTCCTTTAGGCTGAGTCCGGCAAACACATTCGAGGCCACTTCAACTGCCGGGTTCGCACCATCCGCCGACAGGACACCGAAACTGGAGGACGGGCTAGTCGGGGCTTGACTGATGGTCAATGGACCAGCGGGAGTCGTAACAGGTTGCTGCTGTGCATTTTCGCGGAGGAAGCTGAAGCCATATGAATTCCCTGCTAAAGCCGGTGCCGACGATGCTACTGCTACGTTTCCACCATGAACATTTGCGACTTGAGGATTCGCGTTGGCGTTCAAAAACTGGAAACTCGATTCATCTTGTAGCTGCGAAATGCCCAGAGGTGGATCGTCGACTGTGCTGTGCGAATCCCCTCCAACGAATGCAAAAGCAGACACGGGGTGTTTCTCCTCATCTGACGCTGTCATAGTGCCGTACAGCAGAGTGGGATCTGCACTGGCAGTGCTCTGAATTTGACGAGCTAGGTCGTCAGCTCTGCGGACCAATGTTGAGCGGAACTCCTTGACTTCCTCGTAATTTGACGGTCTGTGCTCCCCGAAAATGACGGAGTCGATGCCTTGTGTCTGGATTTTCTCCACGGTGCCGTGAAGCTGCGCGAGCTGGTTGCGGCGGTCCACAACAGGCTGTCCACCATGCTCGCGGCGGATGATTTCTTTAAGTTTCGCCTCGATATCAGCCAGTCCACTGCTGTACCCGTTCAAGCGCGTCATATATGCTTCACCAGTCGAGCTCCCTGGCGTGTGAATATCCTCGGACTCTGGTTGTGCGTTATCCTCCTCTACGCTTTTTCCATCCGTCGAATTTCCTTCCTCCTCTTCTAATGGGGGAGGCACATAAGGAATCTCAAGTGTTGAGGGGTTGGCTGTCCAAGCTTGATTCATTAGTTTCTGTTCGTACAATGAAGTGTTAGACAAGTAGCTGGATACGACCGGTGTGTGTATCTTACCTTAAACCGTAGCAGCTTGGGAGAGTTTGCGAGTGAGCCTAGAATGGGGCCCACTTCAGCTAGCCCCTTGTCTTCCACATAAATGGAGTTAATACTAATCAAAGCGCATCCGGGACATATTGCCGGATGCAGCTCGAGATATCCGCGACCACCAGTAGGAAGCGGCACGAAGCGCTCGATTACAGTCATGTCGGGGATTGTACGGTCCAGCATCACGCCCATGGGTCCCGGTGGCACCTCAATTTCCAGTATAACCTCTCGCAATGGTTCATCAGACCTTACAGGTACTGGTGTATCGTTGCTTATTCCGCCATGTACTGCGTCCGAAGACGGTTTGTACGCATCAAACGAATTCAGGGCTTCCGCGCCATCGTTTGCATCTAAACCTTCAAAAGCATCGTGAATCGGGTCCGACACCTTGGGTTCTTCCTTCTCCTCTTCCTTCTTTCCATTCATTTGTGTTGGTTGCAACATTGTAGGTTCAGGTAATGTATCAAACACAGTGTGGCGACGTTGCAACGCGGGTGTAGGCGCTTGTGTCGGGATAACAGCTGATGCAGCTTTCTGTTGAGGCTGTTGCTGCCCTCCCATAAACGCGAACGCCGATGGCATTTCAGTCGTCGACGACGATGGAATGCCATGTTCAATAGCATGCACACTGTTCTCGCCAGGTGACTGGTTCAAAAAGACAAAGCTGGAAGAATCTGATGGTAGCGACGGAGCACTGGGTGTCGGCATGCGCCCAGGAGATGAGTCCGCTTTCTGCTGAGCCATAAAGGTGAAGGCTGATCCAGGAGCTTCCGCTGCATATTGCGGCGGTGAATCCACTTCTCCACCGTTCGCAGAGAGGAAACCAAACGCCGAGTTGCTCACTGGAGGTGTCATGGGTTCCGCTGCCATTTGCGCGGGAGCGAATTCCTGTTTTGGTTGGGCTAAAAAGCTGAACGCCGATCCGTCTTGAGCAGGAGCAGGCAGTGGGGCGCTGCTGCTGCGTGGCGAGTCATTCATGTCCATCATCAGGTCGTGTGGCGTCTGTTGAGAGGCCAGAACAGGCGACGTGTGCATCAACGTGTTCACTTCATGGGCTTCGACCTCCTCCGCTTCCTCCTCCTGCATCCTGCGCATCATCTCCAACGGACTCTCCTCGTCCGGCGCCACGTAGTCTCTCAACATGGCGTACACTTTGTCTGCTCGTTTGCGTAGCATATCCTTCCTTGCATTGCGCAGATCTTCCAGCAGATCCAGACGACCGCTGTAGTACTGTTTGTAGAACTCTGCCTCTGCACTGGTCAGCAGCGCACTCAGTACGGACAAAGCCTTGGCCTTCACCTGCCACAAGGGACTCTCGAACTTGTCATCTAAGAGCTCGCAGATGTACTGCATTGCACAAATATTAGAATATAAAGAGAACTGTATCAAGTTAGAGAGAGTTCAAGGTACGCACGTCGTGGTCTAATGTGTGCAGATAGCGCAGCAGCTTCTGCAGCACCTCGCGCGGCGGGAAGGACGAGGAGCCCACGGACGAGCAGAGCTCCGACACCAGCGCGTTCTCCAGGTCCGTCTGCTGCTGCGTCTGCTGCGCTGGAGGCTTGAAGCCCTGCTTCCATCGAGCCGCTTGCGACGCGTACGTCGACTCGGGCGAGGGCCGCCGCTGGCTCTGCATGATGCGGGAGGAGAGTACCGGTAGCTCTTGGAGTGAGGAAGAGAAAAAGTGACGAGGTTTCGACCAATCAGGAGGGATAGTACTGACAAGCAACGTATTTTACGGAAAAACCCTTGGTTTTTATGTTTTATTTAGAATCTTTACAATAAAAACATAGTTGTAAAGAGGTTTTATATGCAGCTGAATGAGTTTTATTGGTTATAAAACCCAATCAAAACTGAAGTAACTCCATCTGTACAGCAGAGCCCAGTCGTGAATTTTCGCTACTGTATCCTAATGTGCTCATTTGGAAATATGCAGCAAATTTTGCGAAGATCGACAGTATCACTTGCAACTACCATCTAAATTACTGTGTTGTATTACTACAAACTTTCGTGTTGGTAAGGTAATTCAAAACTTTTGAATCAAAAGTAATGGGCATTTTTGCGATCTGGGGTGCGAACACTCGCCTGGATAGGTGGTGGCATTTGGCTCTCCGCTTCTGAGTCTGTTTGACTTGATTCCATTGAAACTGCACTGCTGTCAACAAGAAAATTTCGTCTCGGTGTGTCACCGTCGCTGTCTGCAAGTTCCGTCTCATACATGTACGTCGACGCTGGTTCGCTAGTACCATCGAAGTCGTCGAAGCTGGACTGGGAGAAAAGTGTCTGTCGCTGTGAGAAATTGGACATGGACGGCAGACCGTGCCGTTCTCCACCAGTTGCTCGTCGATGCAGTGCATGCTGGAACTTTTTCCTTTTGGACGCATTCGAGTCAACAACGCTGAGCATATCAAGATCTTGCAACAACTGTCCAAGACACACACGATGCTTGAGCTGGGCCACCTTGGGTTCTGTCAACGAAGCACTGCCAACACTCAAGAAAATGTGGTTCTGCGTTACTTGGCATGAAGTGAAAAAGTGAAATCGAAGACTGAAAAACGGAGACTCCAAGTACTCATCCCAAATGCTGTCGTCTTCGTCCTCGGCAGTGTCAGAAGTTTTGCTTGGAGCGTTGCTTACCACTCCATCAGACTTCGTCGACCCTTGTGCAGTTAGCACAGTATCAGCCGATTCTTGGGGTCGGTTCAAAAATTGCCATACTGTCCCACTCAAAGTGATGCTGTCAGCGGTATATTGCCATTTCCCGAAGTCCCCTGTGTCGACCTTCAGTTTAGGAGGTTCATTCGGGTCATCAGTGACCACAGAGATTGCAAACGGAGCTAGGGTCTGACCAGGTTCCAGTTGGGATACGTCTGAAGGAACTTCAAAGAGCACGCGAACTGACGGATTCTTCACAGCAACCTTCAAACGATCACTCGGTAGCTTGACTTCACCTTTCGATCCATTGTTCTGAAGTGTGTCGACGAAAAACTTGGACAATACAAAAGCTCCATTTTCATGTGTTCGGGTCAAAACAGACGATGGAGGTTCGTTCGCAGTTTGCGAGTTAATTGCCACACCTTCGGGTGAAGATAATGATGCCAAATCGGTGAGGGGGATCACAACTGATCCGGAGCATGGGCCTTTACCAGAAAATTCTCTAGCCTCGACAAACAGCCGACTCATAAAGCCACTTGGCAGTATGCCACGGAAAATAACACCCAGCACGTCAACATTCGTGGAGATATACGACAATAAATTCGTCGCTTTCTCGTATCGGGCATCCAGTCGTGCTAATTTGTTCTCCAGATACGTTCCATCCCGCAATTCAGTCAAATTTGCGAGACCTACTGAGCTTGTTTCCATGCTTCTGCGAATGATTCGCTGCAGTGCCGTGTTGTATGTTGTCAACCCCTCGCGAAGGTCAAGACGGAAAGTAACATCCACCAGCGAAATGGACACATCCACAGGATATTCTTTAATCTGCTCAATCGTATTGATGATAGGTGAGAACAGCGACGGGATTTCTGGATCTCGACGCGACGGTGAGTTTGAATTCGATGACAATAGTTGAATACTCTGACCCCACAGTTCACTCGCAAGTGCCTTCAAGTGCGGTGTCTGGTGGAACTGCTCGAAGTAGCTGATAAGGTTACGAATGCACAATTTGGGTGTTTCCACCTTACCAAACAATGTTTTGTTGTTGCTGTGCGTATCCATGAATGTCTTGTAGATGCTGTACAAGACTTCAGCTTCGTCGTCTGAGATGGCCATAACTTCCCGAGCCATTTCCGTAAGATCATGATCATTTGAACGCTTCGCTTCTGCAGTGGAGTTGTTTAGTGCAGCATCGTAAACCGACAGTTTTCGTCCACTGATCTTGATATCACCCGATAAAACGACCTGAGCTTCACGGCGTTGAAGCAGTGGTCCAAGTTCTACACAAAGTAATCGCTGAGCTGCGCCACTCACAACTGAAGGAAGCATGCGATTAATGAACATCTTCATGATCGTATCGTGATCTTTGCCACGTTTAGTACTGTTGGTTTCCCGCTCGTAGTACACAAAACTCATAAGCTTGACGTCTAGTTCATCCTGTGGGACCGTCCATCCAGAGATTGAGTCGAATGCAAGAGGAATATCAGCTACAAGTTGCGCCTCGACGTTTAACTCGTCGCAATGAAAACTCGGGAGACGTCCTTCTGTCGCAAGCGTAAAGTTGATCACACGCAGTTTGAGTCCATGTGTGGACGGAGTCGAAATTTGGAGAAACACATGAGGCGCAGTCGATCTCGTCTCAATGGAGAACTTTGCGTGGAAAGATGGGATCCAGATATCTCCGACACCAACATATATACCATCACTTCCGAATCGCAGTGTGTACCCTTCGAAGTCAGGCAAATAGTGTTCTTGTTTTGACTTCTCCACGTTCTCGCTCAGTTGCGTATATAGATGGCGTAGCTCAATGTACTCAGACCACAAAGTGTGGTTTTCTGGTTGTAATTCCTCACGGTTCTCACGCATCTTTTCGAGTCTCTCCTTGATACTAGACCGTTGTCTAGCCAAAATCTCAATTCGCCGGTAATTCGAGCTCTTAGCTGCATTCCACGTTTTCAATTGTTTCTTCTTTCGAGCGTCCACGCGTTGATGCACCGTCTCCATAACTTGTTTGATTTGTTCAAACTGCTGTTTGCTATCACTCGCCACGTTGCTCGATAAAATTCCAAGCGAAGGTAGCACTACTTGCTCAACGTGATCGATGTAGTCTTCCAAAGGAATCGTCGATTTACTTTCACGAAACACTTCGATGCACGCTTGAACCAGCAACGCTGCTTCTTGAACTCCACGAACATTTGCCAGCAAACTATCTTGTAGTACCAAATACCGTGCAATGTGCTGATCAGTATATTCCCCTAATGACGTTTTAACTACCAGCACACGTCGGAACGTCAACGTCGTTGGTACCTCGACGCTCGCCAACGTCATCTGAGCCATTTCCAGCGTCGAAAACCTTCTCATTTGTCCATTTACTCCCACCAACACATCTCCAATTTGCACAAGCCCCGACTTCTCCACGTCTCCCGGTGGTCCTCGCTTTCCTTTATCCACACTACGTTCGAATCCGTGCACCACCACCTGACCCCTCTCCAACACCAATTGCACCCGAAACGGCCGCGAATTGCACTGAATCCGCACCAGACTCTTGTCTTTGACATTATCACCATCAAAATCTGCATCAGACAGCGCTGATCGACGTCGAATCGAAGGTGTGCGCCTTAAAGGTGAAGCGGGACTTGAAGTCTGTGCAAAAGCGAACGGAGACTGCGTCTGGGACTCTTCCGACGGCGTTCCAGGCTCCAGAAATCCAGCGAACCTGCGTATAGTAGTGGGAGACAATGCCTCACTCAACATACTCCGCCCACGAGCGAACAGCGGTAGTTTGGAGGGGTCCATCGTTCCCAGGACGGCTCGTCCTAACAGCTATTGTGAACCTGTCGGAATCAGATACTGGATCTGAGAAGGGAGACAATGCCTCACTCAACATACTCCGCCCACGAGCGAACAGCGGCAGTTTGGAGGGGTCCATCGTTCCCAGGACGGTGCGTCCTAACAGCAAGTAGTGTGAACCTGTCGGACTCAGATGCTGGATCTGAGAATTTGTAACGGCTAATGACTAGATTTTTGTATGCTGCATTTTGTAACGGCTATTCACTTGGTTTTTGTATGGCGATCTCAAATTTTGGTGAGACTAAAGCAATGGCGGACAAGATGACGGATGTGTCAACGTATTTGCTGCTGGTGCTGCGTGGACTGGAGTTTCTAGTGGAAGAAGAGATCCGATCCAAGTTGCAAGTGGAGAGTCTAGAGATATGCAGTGTACAGGAGAATCCACAACCGCCCTACATGCAGGTGCTGCAGGGTCAGGCTGCGGTTGGTCGGATCATCTTGCAAACCAAGTCATCGGCTGCTGAAGTGCAGGAGCTGCGGTCAGTTCAAGCGACACTAGCGCTTCTAGCTAAGAGCGACGAGATCGACACAGAGAGTGATGCTGGTGTGAAGCAGATCGGGAAAATGGTGATGGCGGCGGATTGGGACGCGGCTGTGAAGCTCTGGAAGCAACACGCCATCCAACCCGTAGAAGACAGTGAAATCAAGTTCCGAGGCTCCTGTGTGCGTGATGGTAAACACAAGTACAACTCGCAAACTATAGCCGGAGAAGTTGGAGCGCGAGTGGTCGAGAAGTTTGGCTGGAACGTGAATCTGACGGAGTTCGACGTGGAAGTGGTCGTTGTGATCTTCTACAAGTTTATGGTGGCTGGTATCGCACTGGCGGATCCGCGCAAGGTTCAATTCCGCAATCGATTAGCGAATGAAACGCGCAGTTCACTGGCAGATTCACAGTACGTTTCTACACTGCGTCCTAGTACGGCGTACCTCATGCTGCAGCTCGCTCAACACAAGTACGGTGATGTGGTGCTGGACTCCATGTGTGGGATCGGCACGCTTCCGATTTGTTCGGCTGACTTCACAAACGACGGAGTGTATGCTCTTGGTGGCGAGCTGGACGAGTTACCGTCAGGCAAAGCAGGTCAGAACGTGCTCACTCGACCACGACCAGTGGACATTGCGCGTTGGGACAGCACACGGTTACCATTACGTAGTCACAGCGTCGACCGAGTCATGATTGACATGCCCTTCGGCGTTAGATGCGGGAACCAGCGCCAGAACAACAAGGTACGGTACAACCCTTTCATGGTATTTCGCAACTAACACTCCATATTAGATGTATCCGAAGGTTTTCAAGGAGCTTCTGCGGGTGTTGCGTCCTGACGGGCGAGCAGGTGCGCACATCGATGTTCTACCTTTTCAACAGTGTTGCTCATGCAACATCCCTTTTCTGTAGTGTTGCTGGTGATGTCCAAGAAGTTGTTCAAAGGCGCAGTGAAGGATCTTCCATTCCGTGTCGTTGCCGAGCACATGGTGAGTATCGGTGGCTTGGGTGGTGGCATTTACGTGATCGAACCTAGTTCAGAGCCAACAGAGACCAAACCCAACAGTACCATCGGTCAAAAGCGCAGCCGCTAAATCTTAGAACATGGCTACATTCTACCATACAAACACCCATATATCTGTCATAATTCAATTTTCCATGTCGACCATGGTAGGCAAAGGGCGTGGGAAGCGCCTCACTGACAGCGAGCGTATGGAGATCATCGCGCGACTGGAAGACCCGTCAAGCCAATTGTCCAAAGCGGAGTGTGCTCGACAACATGGCGTGACCCCCGCCGCCATCAGCAAGCTCATGAAAGTGAGTCAATCAGTCAAGAAGCGCTACTCGGACGCAGGCTCGGACTCCAACGGATTGCGCGACAAGCGCCAGCGCGGCGGCTTCTCCAAGAGCGTCCCATTCGAAGACGAGCTGTTCCAGTGGATATGCAGCGTCCGCGCGCGCAAGATGCCGCTGCTGGTGTCGCATGTGCAGCAGAAGGCCAAGCTGTTGGCCACGAGACACAAGATGAACGAGGACTTCAAAGCTTCCAACGGCTGGTACTACCGCTTCTGCAACCGGTACGGTCTCACACCGGCTTCGTTCCATGCAGGAGCTTCTACCACACTAAATGTCGGTGCTGACACCCCACAACCCCCGTCTACGAAGGTCGAACCGACCCAAGAATGGGTGAAATTGAGGGAACTAGTGCAACCTTATCCTCCAGAGTTGGTGTACACAATGAGTGAAGCTCGGCTGTTCTATCAAGT
>NBNE01001390.1:0-12875 GCA_002215365.1 Phytophthora megakarya | reverse complement strand
GTCGTTATTATGCTCACGTTCGCACCAGTGTCGAAGAGGATCGAATTCCTCACATCATTTACTGCACCACGCAACGAGAGCTCGCATTATCACTCGTCGGTCGAACCTCTGTGACGACCACCATCCTTCACCGTCTTGGCCAGCATCGGCGCACCTTCGCCTGCTTCACATATGCTCACCAGCCAGCTCGTCAAAGGCCTCCCACTTGCCGAAGTCGTGCACTTGCTGGCACAACCGGCATCTTCGGAAACAAAAGTGTGTGGAATGGTTCTGTCCACCACATGCGGCGCATGGACCATAACTCGATCTCTGGAAACCGCGTCCACTACGGTTATCGTTGAACCTTGAGCCAGATTGAGTCGTAGGTCGAAATACACCTTGACCAAATCCACTTAACTGTTGTCCATTGCTTTGTGGACGCTAGCCACTCCGTGCAAAGGTCCCGTTAGCAGCGTTTCGGCGTTCATTGTCGATAGCAGCTGCAACCAGTCTCTCGTCTTGGTCAGAGTAAGTATCCTCACCTTGCATCTCGTCTCTTGAACCAGCTGTCGCACTCATCTTGGTCAGCTTCATCACCTTCATAGAAGTCACCCACTTCACATACGCTCACCAACCAGCCCTCCTTCATCTCCTTTTTGTAGTAGTATCCTCATCCATCAAACGTAATTTGCCTTCGTCGAAAAATACACCACTTTCTCCAACGAAATCCGCCTTTTTCATTGTTTTCGTTGTTGTTGTGGTTTATTCACACTTCCCAGTGAACGTATTCAGACATTCCGCGTCAATCACCATTCATTTTTATTTCTAATGAAGCACGAGTTGGTAACTCAGTAATGAGATCCGCCACAGATGCATCTACCAGCGCTACACGTGATGTGTTGTGTGGTTGGCTGCGACTTCTCTCTAAAATGTGACTTCGACCGTCATGGTGGCCATAGTTCCCACTTGAACTTGAATGACGTTTATCGTCACGTCTGGACAAATGTTGACTCGATGAGCGGCTCGATACTTGCTTCTCCACCTTCCAGATGTCGCTGACGATATTCTCAAGCGTGCGAATATCACGCAACTGCATAGAAGTGAGTTGTCGCTCGAGGTCTCGATCTCCACACGTCTCCAAAAATGTTTGACATATTCCTCCCCCTCACAACCACTGCGTTCGAACTTGATATGGGCAGCCATTGAGTCGGTTTAGATCAGCGCAGAGTCAAGTGGTGCCCGGAAGGGATCGAACCAAGGACTATCGAGTATAGTCCTTTGATCCCGCTCGTCGTTAGCTCTTGCGGAGGTGACGAATGGTTGTGAGTGGCGGGAGGGGTGCAATCGTGAATTCCCAACACGTCAACTGGCGCTGCGACACGGGAATCGGTTGAGCTTCTGTGCTAATAAGAGTGTTACTTTGTAGGTTCGACTACGAGCCATGAAGTGAAGAGAAAGTAAGCGACAATGTCGAAAGGATCAAGTTACGCGGTATCAGCTACGCCGTTGAGAGGCGAGGACCGAGCCGACTACGACTCGACTCCTGGTACGGAAGACCTGGTGACGACTGGGCGATCCGTTAGCTCCGAGAACACGGAGTTTGGTCATGACACCAAGGATGAAGATGATTACGCCGACAATGAGTTGGAGGCCAAGGCACCCGTACAGGAGCCCGACCTCCACGAAGATGCATATATGTTTGTGACGAAGAATGGTGGCGTGAAGTCGCTGTCACGCAACCTCGCAGACGAATTTAAAGAAGCAGGCCAACCAGAGCCCGCCCATGATGATAACTTAACGATGACTTGAAGAAGTCATCGACGATGACTCGGGGCGCGAGTCAACTCACGACGAAGAAGGATGGGAACCGCCCGTCGATCAATGGAGACACTCCAGCCGCGAACAAAACACTTGGTCAATGCTTGAACGCGATGCTGGATACCGGCAGCTGGAGCCAGCTGTTCGCACCGAAGATAGCACGATAGGTAGTGTGGGCTGAAATTGTCGAAGAACTTAATTATCCTGTGAACTCGACGAGTACGAGCCAAGTAGCAGAGGACACGGTGTCCTTGTTGATGACTATGGGTATGGAAGCTCACGCTTACCCGTCGTCGACAGCCCTCGCCGACTGGACTGCGTCGGAAGCAGGCACTGAGCTGCAGCGGTGGAAACGGAAACTCAAGACTGCGTTTGGAAGTAAGGATGTTGGTGTTGGACGACAACCGGTGGCTCGATCTGTCGGAGAAAGAATCCAGCGAACATTCCGCTGCCAAGGACGCCGAAGAAGACCTGTTTGGCTCAGCCGAACAGTCGCCATATTTTCACGACTCGCACAGGGTTACGCTAAGGTCGGAGAACCGTAAGGCACGCGTTACTTGAGAAGCAGAGCAAACGGAATCGACGGCGAATACTCGACCTGACACTGGACGAAGCTCCTCGAGACGTCAAGCAGCTGCCGATGACTCGTCCAGTGATGAAGGCAACTCATTCTATCAAGATGATGACGAGAATGACGCTACGACAGAGTTGGCGCGGCAGATCCGTGAACTCACAGCAATGGAAGAGGTGTATCCGACTTCAAGGTTCAAGATCGCTCAACATCGACCATTGGGCAAGATCGCTCCCTTCCGTGGAAAATTCGATGAGGGTGAGAACTCCATACAGGGGTTGAGAGGTTTTTGTGTACGAGATGAAAGGTACACAAACCTCCCAACGAAGGGTGCATGGCCTTCCGACCGAGTCTCAGGGATGGTGCCGTATACTGGCACAGAGCTCTATCTCGAAAGACGATGCGGACTTGGAGTTTGCTGAGTGGCAAATTTATCAGCTACTACCGCTCGCCGTTCCGTCAATCAGCGAGCGCTCGGTACTATCGAGCGACCGGTCGAAGAAAGAGAACATTCGCGACTATCTGAACCGGCTCAATGGCTGTGCACGAAGTGCCAACTTCAAGTTCAAACACAGCGGCCGTGAGGCGAAAGAGCATGCTAAACACTTTCTTGAGACGTGTGGAGATCGAGACCTTGAGCGACAACTCACTCCGATGCAGTTACGTGATATTCACACGCTTGAGGATATCGTTAGTGCCATCCAGAAGGTGGAGAAGCGAATGTCGAGCCGCTCATCAAGTCAAAGTTCGTCTAGATGTGATGATAACCGTCATTCTTGATCAAGTGGGAACTATGGACGCCACGGCAGTCGAAGTCGCAGTAAGAGAGAAGTCACAGTGAACCACGTCATACTTCACGTGTCACGCTGGTCGATGTATCCGTGACGGAACTCATCACCGAGTTGCAAACTCGTGCTTCATCGGAAAGACCCAACGAGTACTCGAACGACTACTCGAATGATGACCCGATTGATGTTTATGAGGGTGATGAAGCTGATGGAGATGAGTATGGCAGCGATTGTGGTTCAAAGGACGAGACTCAAGGTGAGGATCCTTATTCCGACCAAGACGAGAGACTGGTTGCAGCTGCTAACGACAACGAATAGCGGAATGCTGCTAACGGGACGTTCGGGCGGAGCGACAAGCGTCCACAAAATAACGGACAACAGTCAAGTAGATTTGATCAAGGTGGATCTCGACCAATGATCCAAGATTCAACGATAACCGTGGTGGACGAGGCTTCCAGAGACCGAGTTACGATCCATGCGCTGCATGTGGTGGACAGAATCATTCCACACACTTTTGTTTCCGACGATGCCGGTTGTGCCAGCAAGTGTGACACTACGGCAAGTGCGAGACTTTCGACGAGCTGGTTATGATTCTTCGAACTAATGTTGACAAGAAGAACAGTAGTCCCGAGCTCCAGAAGCTTGTTTCGATAGGCATTTAAACTAGGCTGTCCACCAACCGAGACCGAGCTGGTCTCTACCGGGCATCCACAGTCGGCCGACCTGGTGATTGACGCAGAATGTTTGTATGCGTATCTTGGGAAGTGTGAATGGCCAGAAGACAACAACAATGAAAATTAGAAATATGGAGTTCAATGGAGAATGTGGCGTACGTCTCGACGGAGGCAAAATTGCATTGGATGAATGAAGATACTACTACAACCAAAAAAGTGGTGAACGATGACTGGGTGGTGAGCATATGTGAAGCGGGTGAAGCTGCACCTATGCACACCAAGACGGTGTAGTTGCTTCCTGGGGAGCGTATGGGATGGTGGTCGTCACAGAGATTCGCCCGACGAGTGAGAATGCGAGCTCTCCTGCACGGCGCAGTAAACGATGTGAGGACTTCGATCCTCTTGGACACTGACATAATCTCAACAAAGTTGGCGCGATGACTGCGACTGGAACCTATGCAGGTATATGGTCGACAACTCGAGGTACAAGGGATTCAAGAAGGAAAGATGTCAACGACAACTGGAGTGAAAGTCAAAGTTACTATAATCTGGAACACAGTCTATGAGTTCGAGTCCTAGGTCATGGACCACAGTGCCGGATCAGAAGTAGTGTTTGGTACCGACTTTATGATACCAGCTGGAATACGCTTGGATCTGTTCAACGCGACGGCCAAGCTTCCAGGGGGGAAATGGCGCTGCTGGTGAAAGCTAAGCGCTGACAAAGATACACCTGAAGGGATGCATGTCACAGGTGGACCGACGAAGAACCTGCAGATACCAGCAGGAGAATGGATTGTGTTTCGGTTGCAGAAATGAAAAACATCTTTAGGAACTCACGACGTCTGGGTGCGGCACACTGCCGCGCCGATCCTGACGATCATTCGGTACCGGACAGGGTAGCCAACTCAAGTACAATTGACGAATATCACTGACATAGTGATGTACTGTCCAGCACATCTTAATGGGATAGCCTGGGTACCCTGAGGCTTTATGCCAAAGCAAGCTGGCTACGTACCGATCGACTCTCGGAAGTACGAGTATTGGCTGGTGTTAGCTTATGCTGGCTCACATGACGAAACCTGGTTCAAGCTAGAGTGTGAGCTGTACGAAAGATGGCTGGCATCACAGCCGCCTGTGGTTGTGCGTCAGCCCTACACATGGACAACTAGCTTATTGCAGAAACTCGACGAGTACTCGAGTGATGGTGACGACTCACTATCACAGGACAAACAGTGGAGTATGGAGCCTGTGGCTCGGAGCGCCGACAGTGCGACTGACGGCTCGCCAGTGAGCAATGATCTGGTTAGCGCTGCAGTCGCATTTGTAGCCTCAACTCCTACTTCAACTGATAATGGCTGTGATGGTAATAATCCACCGACTGCAATCCACACAAAAGAGAAATCGCCCGACGCAGCTATCCCTGATCTGGAACACACGTTCATGTGTGTTATGCACGTACTGTCCACTGAGGGCAATGACGATCCAGCTGACGACGACTATGCGGTACACGAGGCGCACTACATCTCGTTGGAAGACTATGCTCAAGATTTGGCATTTTGCCTGACTTCACAGAGCCCTCTGTTCATGAGCTTGATTATACCGCTTCGAATGTGAAGGACTCGAGTTTTGTCGGCAACCAGCAACGACGACTCGACGATGTACTTAAAAAGCACGAAGCGATCATGATTTCAAGGGGTAATGCGTTATCACCTCCAGCGTATGGGGTGGTATGTGACATCGATGTCCAAGGGCACGCACCCATTAAGCAACGAGCGAGGTAAATTCCGCTGATGCCCTTACAAAAGCTCTTTGAGCTACTCAAAGAACGGCTGAAGGCCGGCCTCATTGTGCTGTCGGACAGTGAATGGGCGTCGCATATTGTGATTGTGTTGAAAAAGAACGGTCAAGATATTCGACTATGCATTGATTACAAGATTGTCAATGCGGTCACCGCAATCATGTAATACGGCATGCTGTTGGTCGATGACCTGTTGACCGATCTGGAAGTTACATGTGGTTCTGTTCGTTGGACGCCATCATTGGATTTTGGACGATTATGATGGCAATGCGTGCGCGCAAGACTTCAGGGTTTGTTTGCGCTTTGGGGCACTTTGAGTGGCTCCGAATGCCATTCAGATTGAAGAATGCTCCCATGATCTGCCAAAGGATGATCGGTTATGGGCTATGGGGTTTTGTACAGCCTAAATGTGGATGGGGACGATATGCTGAACAAATGAAATTCGCTGAAGTAGCATCTAAACGCTAACGATTTCCCGACGATAACTCGGGTTTTGCCCTAACGACGACTCGGATCAAGTTCGATGCGGATCGACAGTTGTCGATAGAGTTGGATCCGGCGTTACGGATGGTGAACGAACCATATGCGGACATGCTCGCGACTGATGAACCTGACGAATCGTCGCTAGTCTCAGTGTTCCAGCGTCGATCCTTCGTAGACGGCATTTGTTTTGGTGGTACTACATTTGATGACTGCTTGGATACTCTGGACAAGTTGCTGGCGCGGTTTGAGGAATGCAGGATCAGTGTCAGCTTTACTAAAAGCATCTTTTGTCAGTCCAAGGTTGACTTCCTCTCTCATGAGGTGTCGCCTGAAGGAATACGGGCTGATCCCAAGAAGATGACAGCCAATACCAAGTTGCCGTTCCCCAAGTCGAAAAAAGGAATGCAACATTTCCTCAGCTCGCTTAATTATTACAGCCGCTTCATCCACGACTTCGCAGTCTATGGAGCCGCGCTATATAAGTCGTAGGAAGACGATTTCTTCGAAGGGGATGACTTGGCTGCAGCCAAAGAGAGTTTTGCTGCGCTCCAACGAAAGGTAGCTGAAGGTTCTATCCTACGACATTTCGATGAGAAGAAAGAGGTGCACATCAAGCTGTACGTTTAGTGCAACCTTGGTGCAGAGGTACGACGACAAACTACATCCTGTTTCTTTTGCGGACGGGTTCTGAAGGATGCCGAGATGGGCTATGACTCGGCTGAGAAGGAGGTCCTAGCTTTGTTGCTGATGCTCAAGTTTTGTTACACCCAGCTGGCGGGAAAGACACCGCATGTGCACTCCCGATTCGTTACACTTGGATGGGTTCACAAATCCAAGTCGCTTTTCGGACGAGCGGTGCAATTTGCGGTGCTGTTGTCACCATGGCAATTGGAAGTGCAGCGAGTTCGGAGAAGGACTGTGTCTTTACTCAATTACTCCAGTCATTGATTACTAATTTCGTGGAATTGGACGACTCGCTAGCACTTGTGGCACCGCCTACCAAAGGTTCACCGACCACTCGGTAGGACTCAAGTCTGCTGTACGCTCAACTACCACACGACTATGAAGGCTTTTGTGGTCTCATGTGATGGTTCCGCTAAGACAGAGAAGAATGGTGGCTACGGTTGCTGCTCATGGATAGTGTGGAAGCTTCCGGAGTGGCAGAAAACTACGGTGAATATGGCACAGCGGCATGAACCATGGGGTTGTCGCAGTCATGGAACATGGTGTTTAAGACTAAGGCATCGTTGGAGACTCGAGGTTGGCAAATCAGCGATCACTAGGGGTGATTGCATGTCGCAAGAATTCGCTGATGACACTCCTGAACCGCCACCGAGCTCAAGTCAGTCCGATATCTGCATGTGGTGCGTGAGTACAACGCAGCGGCTGACTCGCTCGCTCGTGAAGCATTGGAGTCGAAGGTGTCAAAGGTGGTGCTCAATGACCACCGTAAGGCTGAGCTCAAGGAGTTGAACAGAATCCAAGAAATGATCTATGAGCCGTCGTCAGGCGACATCAAGGTCGAAAACACGGGTTCCGTTATTTTTTTTCAAATTCTAGACGGAAAGACACATCGTATCCATGCTATGGACAGCGATATCCTGCTACAACGCAAGACCTTTGCGTACCAAGAAAGCGCTGAAGTCCCAGCTACAACTCGTGGTCAGACCAAGACCAAGAAGAAAAGAGTGCACTTTGAAGACGAAGTTCCTGAAGGAATACTACTGCTGGGGCAACTGAGGCAGCCACCGAGAACTCGGCAATGCAGGCGCAACGACCAAGTGCTGAGGTCCGATACGAATCAACAGCCGATGACATTGACCCAGTTACAGTCCAAGAGAAGCGAAGGCGCCGTATCGCCCAGGCCCAGGACAAGGAGCTGAGGTGGTCGAACCTGAAAACTGTCCTGATAGGCGAAAACACCGCGATGATTACAAAGAGGCTAGAGAGGCCTGTAAATGGGCGAACAACATTGTGCTGTCAAGCGACAATGTCATGTATTACACGGGTGTGAGTAGAAGCAAGGTCGAAGAAAACCTGCCCGAGATGTCGTTGAGGGTCGTGGTGCCAACCACAATGATCCAAGGAGTGCTACATAACTGTCATGACTCCATCGAAGGAGGGCAGCAAGGTGTCGTTCGCTATTACCAGAGAGTAAAACACGACTACTACTGAATCGGTGTCTACGCAGATGTGGAGAAACATGTGAAATCATTCCTCGACTGCAGCTCGAGTAAGAGCTTGCCGCAGCTCAAGGACTACTCACCTGGCAATATGCTCGCAGAGCGACAATTCCAGGTGATGTCAATGGACTTTGTGATCCCTCTGCCGAGAACTCGTCGAGGGAACACTGCCCTGTTGTTATGGCAGTGCTCGTTTACTGGGTTTGTGGTTGCTAAAGCGATGTCGGATACCGATGCCCTGACGGTGGCCAAGGTGTTCGAGGAATGCATCTATAGACGATTTGGTGCACCGTCTCTTATTCGTCATGACCGAGACCCCCGCTTTATAAGCGATGTCTTCCAAGCCTTCGCTGAATTAATACAAGCGCGGTCGTGATCGACGCTGAGCTATCGCCCACAAGCAAATGGACAGCAAGAGCGATCGGTCAAGATAGTGATGCCGTCGGTCAAGGTCTATGTGGAGGACCCGTTGCAGCAAGACTGGGATGAGATCGCTGAGCGACTAGTCTTTGCGATCAACAACACTTATGATATGACCAGCTACGAGCAATGACAATCTCTATGAAGCGAGGTGTTGGAAAGCAGACTGAGGCGCTAGCCTGACGACGAGAAATCAACCACCAGCAGCAAATTGCTCTCGCGATGGCAAAGGAATACCAAGCTACGGAGAAGGTCCGACGTGCTAGAATTCATAACGAGAAGCTCAGCCGTAATAAGCAAGCCGAGTTACCAAAAGTGTGAACGATGACTCGTCCGACGACGACTCGGACCCAAGTCTCTATTTCGACCTGGAAGCCGAGTTTGGCTGTATATGGAATGAGTGAAGCCAGGATTAGTTAAGAAGCTGGCTCACCGATGGCATGGTCAATTTAGAGTGAAACTGAATGTCGAAGAGTTCGCGTACGAACTCGAGTTACCAGATAAAAGCTGGCATCGGTTCTACCCAGTGGTGCACCTCTCTCGACTGAAGGCTGTGAATGAGTTTTGTGATCGGCCGAAAACACCACTATCTCGAGATGTTGCTGAGAAAGAGAGATTTGACTTCGACGAAGAGTTGCTGCCTGAAGACAGCTGGGAGCCAGATGAAGTTGCCGGCGAATTTTAGGTGGAAGCGATTTTGAACGACAGAACGCCAATGTCAACCAGCACGGACAGACCTGTGCGCGAATTTGAGGTGAAATGGGTTGGCTATGAGTCAACTACATGGAACCAGCCTCTAATCTGTCGTGTGGAGGGCTTCTGTATGACTACTTGCGGAACAAGAAGAGCGAGCAACGTCTACAGATGGTCCAAGGCGCTGACGAGGAGTGAAGGTCCAAAAATCATGAAGAACGACCTCGGTGTGAGGCAAAGCAGCTCATAATGCCAGACGAAAATTGATATTGCTCCTATATGAATGTATGAATGGATATGGAGTGGATTTCTCGAAATGCGATGGAAATGGAAGTGACGAAGAAAGAATTGAACGATTAACTACAATGCACAACTGTGAAACAACAAACTAGTAAGTCAGATCTCGGCGACAACGTCAGACTCCGGCGGCGGAGACGACTCCGCAAAGAGCAGGATCAAAGCAGCTTCAGATGCTCCATCTTGAGGATCGACCAGGGTATCGTCAGACGAATCTTGATTCAAGTCCATAGTGGCGACGGAGTCAGCATCGTCATATCCAACTTCGCCATCCTGCATCTCTTCATCCTCGTCGGCTCCACGAAAGGCGCGATCCCGTGAAGAGTCGATTACTTCCGGGTCCAAAGACGAGTCAGGGACGATGCGTGGACCGAGAACTTCGACAGTCGAGTTGGCAGGAAGGAAGAGCGGCACGTGAGCGTTGCACGGAACATATACCGTGTTGTACGGGTGCTGCTCCGGACAAGTCAACCAATCCACACGACACAGCTCCGACTCGTCCACCAGCGCAGCATCTGCATACCAATCTGCCGACCCATGAATCCACATGAGATACTCAATGGTATAAAATGGGAGAGTCGGGTCCAGTAGAGTTTCTATTGGGAGTGAGGAATCGGGACCGACACACCAAGGCCACATACGGTCAGGGAGGAATGTCCGCAAGTTGTCGGCTCGGTCCGCGCGCTCCTTGTTGCACGAGAACCACACCATCTTCGTGAGCCTCAGAGCCTTCTGACGCACAAGAATCTAGATCCGAACGCGACTCAGACTCGGACTCAGATGAAACTGAAAAGACAGATTCATCCGTCGATGAGTAGGCAGGTTTAGCCTTGGTGCCGGTCTTCTTAGAACGAGATTTCTTGGACTTGGAAGACGGGGGCTTGACTGACTGGCCAGCCGAAGACTCGGAAGTAAGAGACTTGATGTCTGAACGAGAACCTCCAGCCAAGCAAAATGAGGACCGGAATTCGGAACCCATGGCGGCCTTGCGCTTTGGGGTGAGGCGAGTACTCGACATTGACTCAGTATAGACACCGCCACATCTATTTTCTTGGGAGCAGAGCCAGTCTTGCCGCGAGAGGCACACTTGGCTTGTTCGACGATGACTTGGGTGACGGCTGAGATTTCTCCGTCAGAGTCGGAGGAGTGGCAGGAGGAGAGGCCTTCTGTTTCTTCGGCTGTGGTTGGGAAGTCGTCGCTGAAGAGAAAGTTGTCGAATACTCACGGCCCTCTTCAGGAGCGTCCTCACCAGAGTCACCACCACCGAAATCCACATCCTCGTCATCGCTGCCAGTGCGTTGTCGCTTGGCCTTGCCTTTGCCCTACTTCCCGCCGGAAACTGGTGAAGCGAGAAGTTTCGCGGCAGGCGGCGAGTGAGCAGGAGAGACAGTCGACGTCTCATTCGGATCAGTAAGTGGACAGGAGCTTGTGAAGGTTTGCGTGAGATTTCTTGAACGCTTGAATTCAAACCAGATACTCGGAGCAAGCATGGTTCTCCTCCTTGGTCAAAATCGTGTTGCTGCGAATTGCCAACTGCATCCGGTTCTCGAGACGGTCGTACATCTCCTGGTGGCTCTTGATCACAGCATTCATCTCGCTGATCTGGGCGATCAACGAGGCCTCGCGCGACTTGACCAGCTTGATCTCCTTGTGCACGGCGTCACGGTCGGCTGAGAATTGTTGAGCTAAATTTCCGCGTTAGCACGAGCATACTGCTCCTAGAAGAGCTTGTTTTCCATGACGGCACGAGAAGGTTCCGCCGATTTGAGGGATGCTTGAGCTGCAGCTAGCTCTCGTCCAACCTCAGTCAAGGCATCGGCAGGGACGGGTACGCTGCACATTAGGATGTCCTCGAACGATCGCGCATCATCCTGTCGGCGCTTGAAGGTCGTACGACCACGGACATTCGGTCCCCAGTGGAGCGTGGCGTAAAACCGCAGCATCTCGGCGAGCCGGGCCATCCATCGCCTGGCAGACGCTTTCCAGCGTGTAGTGCGATGACGTGTTCAGCAGTTCGCAAATTCGCTCCTCACTCAGAGGAAGCGAAACGAGAGGACCAGCCGCAGAAGGATCTGCAGCACAAAGATTGGTCGCCGGAACGATTGGAAGGCAGCCAGGTGGGAGTGAAACGATTCTACGAAATACGTACCGTGGAGCTAGGTCGAGTCTCATTCACCGGCGAAGGAACCGGCGGTGAATCCCAGTCGGAGTCTGAGTCACCAAAGGGTTTTGGATTTTCGGCAGTCATAACAATGACAGGGGGTGTTGTGGACTACGAATGACGAGCGTTAGTGAAGTGATGATGGCAAGAACAAGGTGCCGCTGCTTATCAACGAGACAGGTGGAGTTGTCGTCCGTGACGACAACTCAGCAGGTTCCTCAGCAGGAGCTTCCTTGATGACTGCAGATGTGGTGGAGGCTCGAGCAACAGGAGGAGACGTCTGTAGCAAGTAAACAAGATACAATAGTGAGCACAAGATCCAACGGCAAGATACGGTAGAGGTGGGTACGTACCGGAGTTGCAGCTGGAGCTGACGGTTCCGCTGTCGATGGAAACGCGGTCTTGGAATTTGTGCAATTATCTCATTGGATGTTATTTGATTTTCTGAAGCAGAATTCCGCAACGAGCCCTGCCATTGGTCGAACAGTCCGTCAGCTTGTTCACGCAATGCACGAAAGAGCTAGCCGGATACGTACGGACCCACGATAAATTACGAGTCCTACTTCATATTTACGGCGCCAACTTCAAGCGACGGCCTGTACCGCGTGGTGCTGACGATTTCGCGTCATTACCTAATGGAATGATAGTAGATGATGGCGCGAATTCGTTACCACCACGCGCCCTCCGCGGCGCAGGCTTACGCTCGCATACGAATTTTGCAGATGTATGTTCTCCTAAGCATGACCACAATACTCAAGCTATCACTACAATGCCGCATTAGGATTGCACAAGTTGACACCAGAGCTCACCGCATCGCGTTTCCGCCCAAGCGCTTAGTGCTAGGCAGGAGTTATGTTTTTATCTTGATTTCAGTATTCAAAGTTATGTGGTAGATAAATTCGTTTCAGTATGGAAATGTTGTCTTCTGAAATATTATCACCTATCTTTAGAAATAAAAGAAACTTTTACTTGGTTGGACTATTCTATCGTATTTGGTACTCTACTAATTT
>NBNE01001389.1:0-12880 GCA_002215365.1 Phytophthora megakarya | reverse complement strand
TTTTCAGAAACAGCTCAAAGGAAGCAAAATGCCTCCTCTGTCCGCGAAAGGGTTAATATAAGAACACGTTAAAACAATTCCGGAGTGTAAAATTACAGTGATACAAAGTCATGGTACCCAAGCCAGGTACTTTAGTAGATGATCTGGTCCATCAATTGCTTGATACCACTCATGCGGCATAATGAAACACTAGATTCTCCACCCCTATGGACTCGTCAAAATATTAGGCTTGATCATGTGCTATAATATTCGCAACATTTCCGTCTTTAACGCTTAATCCGAAGTAGCACTGTACGATTTACTACCTGACCGCCACATCGATCCCAGGATGACTGCAAAGTTCACATCATTGACGTGTTGCCGACTTTACCTATTCTTGGTTATAGTTGCCTATCAACCATGCACTGGTAAACCATCGTCCATCGACGTTCCCATTTCGTCAAATTTGCACCATGATACTACTGCTGAATTGAAGGATGTTCAACACAAGAGATATTTGAGGGTTCGCTTGTCGACAACGATGAATCAAAACGTTAGCTCCGATGAGAGAGGCCTTGGGAAATCTTCCGTCATGACGGTCAAAGACCTCACTATTACAACAGCCGAGAAAATTAAATCCATTATTGCAAACGCCCGCTTAAAAATGTCATCAAAAACCCAGCAAGCAACTGACCTGTCCTTCACGACATTAAACGTGAACAAGGTTGAGACGAATATTCTTGAGAGCGCAGAGTTTCAAATGTGGTTGAAGTCCGTTAACAAAGCCTATAAAAACAATGTCAAGGAGGGTGAAGTGGCAATGGTAACAACGCTCACATTCTACTATGGCGACGAGGCTCTTATAAAATTGCTTAATGACGCGAAGAGTGTCTCAACCACGAATGTCATCGCACAGAAGCTGGAAGAAGCTCAATTCACAAGATGGTTGACCGATGAAAAGACCATGGATTATGTTTTTAAGCTCCTAAAACTCGACCAAGTTGGTGAATCACTTTTTAAGAGTCCTCTAATGCCGACCTGGGTTCGAAATGCAAACAAATTCCAAACGAAACCTGATGAGGCCATGTTTTTGACATTGAACAGACAATTCAACGATAACGCTCTAGCAAAGATGATTATCGCCGTAAAAAGCACGGTAGTATTGCAGCACGACTAGAAAATGTGGAGCTTGAGCAGTGGCTGAGCAGTGGCAAAACCAGCGACGATATATTCAGATTTCTCGACCTCAATGATGACAACTCCAATCTTTTACAGAATCAATCATTCACAACGTGGATTTCATTCGTTATTAAGGCAGAAAAGGAGAACCCGTACGGTTACGTCTTTGCCAAACTTTCAAACAGATAAGATGAACAAAGTTTGGCTAACGTGATACCAACGGCAAGAGATGACGCTAAAATGTAAGCCATTGCTGATCAATTGGGGGTAGTGCTACAGAAAAATTGGATAGATGAGGGGAAATCTGCGAATGATGTTTTCAAACTGCTGAAACTAGAAAAAGAAGGAGGTGCTGTTTTAACTAGCCCGCTGTGGAGCACTTGGAATTCCTACGTGACGATGCTAAACAAGAAGAATCCGGAGGAATCAATATATTCTGTCTTAAATGCGCAGTACGGTGAAAACAACTTGAGGATGATGATTAGTGACGTAATGAAACATGCGCGCACGAAAGACGTAGCTGTCAAATTACAAGAGGAAGCATGGCGCGCTGAGGGAAATACAGCGGACGACATCTTCAAGTTACTCAAATTGGACGAAAAAGGAATCTCATTCATTGAGAGCCCCATGTTAAGTTCTTGGATTTCCTATGCAACGAAGCTAGGGACATTAGAGGAGAAATCGGGCGAGTTTGCTGCTATCGTATACTTGGAAAGCCGGTTTGACAACATGGACTTGGCTCGTAAACTCAGCCTGGAAAAACATCGAAATAACTTGGCCATGACGAAGGGCGCCAAACAATTGCGAATTCTGCAGTTCAGATATTGGATCAATAGAGGTGTGGATCCACAAATGATTGCCAAAAGGCTAATGAGAGAGAACGACGAGTTAGACATCACTGCTAACGTGCGTGTTGTCATTGACTTCCATGAGTTCTACTTAGCCAACGGCGGGAATCGCTTCTACTAGTTCATTGTAACATGGGCATGTAGATATACTCGTCAATAAACGGAGTCAGAAATAAAACCCTCTTTCGATGTCGTGGATTTTGGTCCTGTTATCCTGCAAAATACTAACTCTACGTTTCGCGTCGCTGGCTACCGTTATCGTTTTAACCGTTGCTATCGAGAATCCTGAGCAATACTGGACGATGAAAAGGAGAAGAAAGTGAACATTGTCGTTTCAGTGTTCCATCGGTATAACTAGCGCTACCCGAAGAATATGATAGAGATTAGAATTGCGATGATTATCCATCACTTCAGTACTTGAAGTCCTTATCTTAGGAAGACGAAGGAAATGTACTACTGGAAGACAATGATTAAAACATGTTTCTGTATGGAATAGATGTCGCTGGAGTAGGAATAATGCGACACCATAACAACAACTCTGAAATGTAAGAAATCGTATCATTGACGCTAACTACTTAAACACCGTTAACTCTCAAACTGTGCTCGGGTTTTCATACATGTACCAGTCTTCTTCTACAAGCGTTTTCTCCAATATATAATGTATTGAGGGAGAAAGCGTCTCATGGATCGCTTGGACCACACTGAACAGCAAATACGATAGACCTACCGTTATCGCTCTGTCGGCTTCGATAGTAAAACGACACTGTGATCTTAAGTGGGTACCCATATCTCCACTTCTGCCTAACTCGATCCATGTTGTCTGGTGGCAGCGGATGCCTTCGCATGATAGCCCGTTCACGTCGAGAGGCTTATATATTCCAATCATGATAATAGTGATTCGTTCAGCGTCCTTGAATTGGCAGATAACATACTTCCCAACAAAGTCACATGCGATGTCCTTGGTAGTCTGGCGAGCACCAAAGTAATGTGCAACTGAATCCTGGGATTTCCCAACGACCTGTCGAATCAGCAATATGATTAGTAGATTTCGCGTATACACATCAGGTGCACCTACATTATGAAAGTAGCAGTAGTCCTTGATGTTGTCACTGCTCAACACGGCCCAAATTGCTTTTGAAACCACTTGAAGGCAAAAAGGCATGATGACGTTTGAGCGCACAACGAAGGCTTCCGTCTCGCTGTCGTTTCGAAGTAGCGACGCATTCATCAACTGTGTATTGTGGGCACCGTAGTCAACTCCACGCAACGCGACAGTAACATCCACCAGTGTATTTTCAGCGCGTACGAGGAGGTCGTTAAACACATCTTCTTCGTTGATTACATTGCGCGGAATTACCATTGACGTGACCTTAAATCAAATGCAATAATTAGGTGAATTCAAGGCCGAAACTCAAACACGACGTACCCTTTCGTCCGAAAGACGCTGTCGGAGTTGCTCCAGTTCATGCCGTACAACATGCTCTACCTCCAAAGCTGACCGCAGTTCTCTGTTCCACTTTTCAGCGCGTATCCGTTCTTCCCACTGGCGTCGTGCAATAGCCTTCCACACATATTGTTTCACAGGCTTCCGAGGTGCAATTGAACGAAACCCATTGACACCCATGTACTTTTGAACTACAGGCTTTACGAGACGTATACGGCACTGATGTTTCTCGAAACTTAGCATTCTCCTTTGGTGTTGCAATCGAGACACTTTGTCTTCCAGCTGAATTGACTCTTGTCTTAGATTTTCAATTTCCAATTTTTGTCGTTGAGCAAACGACGCCCTCGATGTATGCTCCTCTCCTCTGCATATCTCTGTCTGGAATATCATGTCCTCTGTCCCTTGTGCATCTCCTTGGGGAAGCATTGAACTGCGTTTGTTTGGGATGAACTTGAAATGGTGTTTCGAGTCCTTATTAATAGTGCAAGGTACAATTGTACCGTACAGCGACCAATTTTCGTAAAATGATGTTTACGCGCTGTTGAGGCCCTCAACAACGCGTAACCATCCCTCAACGTGATGCTATCCTAGTCTAGCTTTACTCTGATTGGCTTAAAGGCAGTCTTTTGCATAGGCAAACGTGTAGGGCGTGACTAATCATACAAACATGAACAGTACGGTAGTGATTGGTCACTAAGGCGTACAGTACAGTACTATACGGTACGTCAAGCATGTGATATATATAAAGCCAATCAAAGGTGAACACGTTCGGACACGTGGACAGCGGCCTGACACCTCGGGACATCAAGCATGTGTTATATTATGTATTATAACAAGTGAGCTTGTTTTTTAACAAATCCAATCGACCTGGTCCGCTTGAAAGAATTTCACAATCACTTATCTAGGAAAAACGAAAGATTTCTAACCGTCTAATGTAGGATCGTCTATTATTGGTGCAATTGTTTGAGGTATTGTCAATTCACAGGAAAGCAGCTTTATTGTAGCATTGCACAGTGTACAGCACCGTATTGTCGTCGCTACTGATGCTGAGAGGGAACACGCTGGCATCTTTATCTGCTAAGTTTTGACATTTTAGCAATGTTACATGTGCTTCTAATGCCCGCACGCTCGAAGCAATACACCGTTAAAAACTACTTCTCGAAATACATACACGTACTGGTACGCCCGTTCAAAAAATCAAATTTAGACACTTGCACGAAAGTCCTGAGTGCATGCACAAAACTGCATAAAACTCTTTCCTGCAATGCACGTAACAGCTCTAAATAGAAGAGGTACTACGTATTGGTTCCATCTTGCAACCAGTGGCTTCATCCATATCCTCTGCGTAACATTTAACTGCAAGCAATTATCGTCTCACCTATTTTTGTAGTAGGATGTTGCAAGCCTCCCTGTCGTAGCGTGTCCCATTGAGATGTTCTTCAGGTGTAAATGACGGCAACGGGTCGGTAAGTCATGTAATAATTCTTTTCAGTATAGTGCAACGTCATCGTTTCAGTCACTGCGTCACATCGGAGACGTTCATGTTCTCGAATAATCGCCATTTTCTGAGGAGGATCGTTGCTGAAGACAACTCGCTGTCCGAAAGGAACTTTACGCTTCAGAGAATGCCCAACGCCATTTTGTTGAATCCTCTCTCTGGTAAACCAGTGATGTCGGCAAGGGTCGTACTGCTCTGCTGCATCGTCAACCACAAGTCCTACGTCATCACCAAATCTCCCCTCGGCAATGATTGCGGCTGGAACGCGTGTGCAGGAGTCCTCATGCACGTTCTTCTTGTCGGTTTCAGGTGATTGGTCATGATCGCCTATTATCACGACGATTGTGTCGTTGAGAATCCCTTGTCTTTCCATCCTATCCATGAATTTCCCGAGCTCCATATCTGTAAAATATCTAACGTTCATGTATCTCGCAATCTTGTCGGCGTGCCGCTCACCTTCGTACATCGCTGAGAAGTCTGGTTTGACGGTCTTATCATACCATTTCGGCCACGACTTATTGGGATCATAGCTGGAGTTAGTATAATGCGTCAGAAATAACGGTTTCTTCTGCTCTCCTCCAGTCCTCTATCCTCCTTCTGTTTCTTTATCTTGTGGACGAGCAAGTCTCCAAGAATCTGGAAGCTGAGATCATCGTGGACCCCCCAGCGATGTTCTTGTTTGAGAACTGCCGTTCCATTCGCTATTGGAGATGTTGTACATATTTTCTGCCAGTTTTTTCATCTTGACGCTATTCACCACATTATCAAAGCCATGGGATGGAAGGAACACATTCTACGCATCTTATCGAAGATCCTGTCGTAAAAACGTTTCATAACCTTTCTCCAAGAAAAGGTGGGGTAAGCCTGAAAGCTTTGTGTTGTTCCTTCCCCCTGTGATTCCCGTTCGTACGCTGCTATGGTATGGAACTTGAGCGAACAACCAACTTTCGAGAGACCTACCAGTGGGAATACTCGACCAAATATTGCGTAACGTAACACTACGCTTGGCCCACCTGTCGAAATTAAGCATGATTGTCAGGTTTGTCCCTTTGAATAACTTTGACAGGTCTTCTTCTCCGACAAGATAGCGTGAATCTCGATACCGAAACGACACAACTCCAATAAAGAGAATGTTGAGCGGTCACTAAATTCTGTCGTGCGGCGGTAGAGTGTATTGTCTCCAAAGCGTTTATGTTTTTCAGCGCCATCAATAAATTTCTCCACCCACGGTCGATTGCCTATTAAAGCAGCAATTTTCATCTCTAGTAGTGCAGGCTCAAATGCATGGAGAAACATATCATTCAGAGTCACATTCAGAGCTGCATAAGCCACTAGCGCCGAACATGCACTACGAAGGGCAACAACAAATGCAGGAATAACCCCAGGTACCGTCACTACGATAACAACGCGTAATACACCGCGTTTCGTACATTTGCTTGATGGCCCATTACCCAAATACGATATGTCGTCGTTAATACCACCTTCTTCTACAGTAGTGCAACAGCTTCATACGCAATACTTTTCGAACCCTTCTTCGTTAAAGATTTTCCACTAGATTTACCCGTACGGCTCCGAATAATTTGTTGGGTTCCATAGTGTTAGATTACCCCAACTAGGCCAAGTCCAAACCAGAGCGATAAAAACAGCTATAATTACAAGATAACCCACAGTAGAGTAGGCTGTTCTGACCTCATCATTCGAAATCGGTGCATCTTTAAGATAATGCCTTTCTCTTACCAGAGTATCCAAAAGACCAAAGGAAAATCTCATATCTAGATACAGCATCAGCATCAGCATCATATCAACCACAAAAGGGGTCGTCATAAGTAGGTATAACAGCCAAGACACTGCAAAAGTTGTAATTCCTTCTAGAATTTCAACCACCATGCCACTGTGAGCGATTTTTCCGTTGCTGAGTGTTTCAAAATATCAAATATCCACAACACAGTGACAAAATACGTGGTACAGATAAAGTCTTCATGAAATCCAAGCCCCAACGCCGATATTTGGCACTTGTGGTGTAGCCATTGTCGCTCCCATACATCGTCACGAGGTCTTTGAGGGCCAAACAACGAATTGTGGAGACGTAAAATTGCACGAATGCGTACACGAAAAACCATCCCAGCCACGGAAATGAATCGAGATTAAAATCTCGAACTCTCTTCCATCTAGCGTCTGTCGTGTCAGATTGGAATTTTACCACGAACAGTTAGGTGTTCGAGATCCGAAGATCGGACAAACGGCGTCGACTTGAAGAATATGGCGGGTCAGTCATGGCAACAACTCACGCGTGGGCGAAATATTCGTGAATGACGAGGAGAAAATTCTCACATAATGCAAGCTTTCAGGCACTAATTTAAGGTGTATTAGTACCATATATCGGTTTCAATGTTAGCAGCCATGTAAAGATATGATAAATTTTCGGATGGATCGAGTAAAAACGAAGTTAAATGTTTACATAACCTCTATCATGGGATGTTATATACTTTAATTGACCAATTGCCATGTGCCTGGTTGTATCACTACCTAAGGTTACTCACTATATGGACATCAGGTTGTTCACTGCGATGTATTAACGCTCATCAATTCGTTTTGCTCGACATAGCTAACAAGACGAAGGTGTAGCTGTCTCAGCATTAAAGGGTGCCCCCCAAAAGTACGCAACACTGCAGTCAATGAAGCTCATAATGGTATTTTGATTCTCTGGAATTTTGTCCAGACTCCATACTGCAATCAAACGATGTTGTTCTCCATGATAGAGTCTATCGGTCTTTAAAACAAGAACAAGAAGTAGTTATAGAGAAGTAAAAAGATTTAACCATGCTTTACTGAGTAGTTTATATGAGTCGACACAGATAGCTTTCGATTAACTTTGAACTTGTCCGTAGACTAGGATAATTAGACACGGATAATATTTATTATACTTGAATATATTAGTTACATATACGAACAAGCACTTTGAAGCAAAAAAGTAGTGCGCAACAAAGACATATTCCGTGATTACGCGTTGAAAACATTGGAATTGGAAGCTCAAAAGGTACAATGATTACACACCTTCGATCAATGGATGTTGTGCTCCCTCACTGACCAATCCCACTGAAACTCTCCCGAGGCTTGGTTTTCAGGCTGAGGGTACAAATGACCTAACTGTCCTGACTAACCTTTATTTTCGTGTTGAAAGCGGTGTGCGTACTAGTTTCTCTTTCCCTTGAGGACTTATCATAGAAGGACCGCTTTGATTGCGATTCAGTAAGCTTACAGTACTAAACTACCACCATAATTGATGATTATTTATTTTAATTTGAAGCGAGCTTATGTCACCGCTAGTTACATTTTCCAATTGGATACCATTGCCCATTTCCAGTCGAATTGGTTCCCCAGATGACTATACAAGCCATCGCAATATCTCATCTCGGCCTACTCGTGGCTATTGTGCTTCTTCAGTCATGTATTGTTGCCCTCCAGGATGATTTTGGAATCGATGTAAGCAATGTTTGCAATGCTTGTCGTACTAAGGATGTTCGTACGAATGACGCTCAAGAAAAAATGTACTTGAGGACTCCAAAGTTGACAATGACTGGTGAAAGTGACACCTCAGACGAAAGAGGGTTCAACGTGGGAGTTCCCTCCATTCCGACATTTAATAGTTTGAACCCAGAAACTCAACAATATTATCACTAACGCCAAAAACTTGATATCATCGAAAAATCAACGGACAACCGACATGTTGTTCTCGAAATTTAAAGTTGACAAAGTTGATTCAAACCTCTTCGAGAGCACGCAATTTCAGAAGTGGTTCAATTCCGTCACTAAAGCGTACAGAAACAACCGTAAGGAGTGTGAAGTGACAATGGTGAACACGCTCACAGCATACTACGGTGACTTGGCTCTGGTCAATTTAATAATTAAAGCGAAGAGCGTCTCCAGGATAAAGACCATCGCAAAAAAACTGGAAGAAGCACAATTCACAAAATGGTCGACTGATGGAAAGAGCATCGACAACATTTTTAAGCTACTCAAGCTCGACGAAACGGGAGAATCTTTTTTCATGAACCCAGTAGTGTCTTCATGGGTTGGATATTGTAACAAATTCCAAAGGAACCCCGACGAGGCCATGTTCTTGATAGTGAAGAAGCAGTTTGACGACAAAACGCTGGCAAGGATGCTTATCGCAGCAAAAGAGGACAATCATATCGCCACAAGATTAGAGCAGGTGGAGCTTGAGAAGTGGCAAAGCAGTGGCAAATCCAGTGACAACGTTTTCAAACTTCTGAATCTGAACGACGAGACGGGCAATCTCTTGCAGAATCCGGGATTCAACACTTGGGTCTCGTACCTTACAAAGACAGATAAAGAGAGTCCCTATGACTACGTGCTAGTTCATTTATTGGATCGCTACGATGACCAAGGCTTGACCAACTTAATACATAGTGCAAGCCAAAACCCGACAACGAGCGCACATGCAGAAAAATTGGAAGTCGCTCTGCAGAAAAAATGGCAGAAAAAATGGATTGATGATGGAAAAACTGCGGATGAAATATTCAAGTTATTGCAGCTAGAAAAAGAAGACGACTCGGTTTTTACTAGCCCAATGTGGAACACTTGGTATTCCTACGCAATGAATTTAGAGAAACTCAACGAGAAACCGGATGAGTTTGCTGTTATCTCGTATCTAGAAAAATGGTTTGGTGACGTGGAGTTGGCACGTATTCTCACTATGAATAAATATCTATATGGTACTGTCAAGCAAAAAAAAAGTTATCAACGAACTGCAGCGAACGCAGTTTAAAAAATGGGTGACGGAGATGCATATGAATCCCACAAGACTAGATAAACTGCTGCTATCGAAGTTTTCCGACATGCACCTGTACGTGCGAGTTACCACCGCATTTGCTCGTTTTTATAAAACCAACGGGATGGCGTGAAGTAGACATGAATAGATTTACCACTTAGCGTATTTCTCGACAGGATTGGTCTAGAATAAATGAATATTTCACCGACATCTAAACTTGTGGAATCTAAACGTGCTTCATTTGTAGAGGTTGGCTTTGTTGGAGGGTAAAAAAGTTATCGTTTGAGTATCAATGAAATAACTCATCATCTTAGATGAGTTATTTCATTGATACTCGAACAATCATTGTGCACTGCACAGTATGCAGTTCCATCAGGAGTTCAGAATAGTTGGTACATTTGGCATTTCAGCGCTCGCTTTTCGAAAATAAAAGTCCTTTTGATGCCTCCACGTACCATGGACCACGAGCGTTGTATCAATTCCTAAAGAAGCAATATAGTATTTTGAATCTTGCCCTCTGTGCGCATGTAGATGTAGTCAAAGTAGTGATAATGCCAGTGTGGAGAAGGAGGGAATAACTAGTTATACAGTCCTTGTTTCCCTAGCTACGTGACATTTTTCCTTATCATACTCGTCATCCTATGGGCCAGGAAATGTTCTGGTATAGTAAAGTAAAGATATGGTACCGTGGGTGTGTGCATCACACACCCCATGCAGACCTGTGTACACCACACTATAACTCTTATTAGGAGACTCTTTGAAGCTTACAAGTATTATACTCAAGTACTGTTGTTGCGTCGTATCCTGCGCAGTTTTGTTGAACGGGTAGCTTGGTATTATGGCATAGAGCTCTCAACGTTACTCAAGATAACGGTACATAACGGCAAAATTTTAACGTTTGATTTTTAAAAATCTACGGTAAGATACCGCTAACCGCGAAAGGTCGTGATAATGAGCGCCAATGCCTTCTTGACGGAGCCACATACGCTCACTTTCCACTTTTCGACGAACACAGCACATGGGATCTCCTGTGCCGCTAAAACAGACGAGTGATATTGCTCCACGTCCGAATGATGAGGCACACTATAGTGGAAGTATACGTGTGTATGATGAGCGGCGCGGACTTCGTAGTGAACCAGCTCACTTCCTTCAAAGTGTCGAATCGGATATGTCTGAGAGTTTCGGCACCCAATATCAAACCCGACAAATGAACCACGTTTCACCAAGAATTCCTATTGATGTTTCCAGTCCTCCTACGCGTGCACAGCTCCGGTTTGACGATCACATGCCTTACGGTTTCCGATATCAAAGCGTGGGTCAAGGTGAACATTTTGGTAAGGCACAAAGTGATAATCTCGGACACTACGCTGTTGGTTGTTCAACTGACGTTCAAATACGTAACTAAGGACCATTCCTGGAAGTTCACTAATTCATCAAAGTGGTTCAGACCCAACGCGTGCACACCATACTGCCACAACAACTCCATCAAGGTCTACCCCGAAGAAACGCACGGCAACTAGTTCCGCACGTACACAAAGAAAACGAACGCCTAAAAAGTCGCGGAAGACGCCACGTCGCAATGACCAAAGTATATCACCACGTTCGGCCGAACGTACGGACGGAGAGAGAGCTATACAGCTCAGCGATACTCTCTCGACCGATAGAATCACAGAGCTTCGCAAGGTGCTATACTCCATGTTCAAGCAACGTAAGCCTGAACATTGGATGTTTATCTATCTTATATGCAAAGATAAATATCTGGATGTGGACAAGCGCGATCGACGATCGAAACATGCGCGGTGTGCATACTGTATTGCAAAGATAAATATCTGGATGTGGACAAGCGCGATCGACGATCGAAACATGCGCGGTGTGCATACTGTATAAAATGCAATGTCGAAATTATTTTTCAACAGTCGGTAACAATTCATGTTACTAGGCATATGGAGCGTTGTCACTCGAAGCTCCTCAAGCAGGCCAAACTCGAACGTCGAAAACAAACTGAAGTTCAGTCTCTTGTTCATTGTGAAGTCGAACCTTCATGTCCAAAAGCAGAAGATCCTTGTACCGAAGCTGAACAAACCCGTGCAGATGACTTAGTAGCGATTTGAACTTGTAAATCGAATCGCCCGTTTACCGCTGTGAATGACAAATACTTTCGAAAATATTCAAGACACCTGAACTCTGTACGTGGACGTGTTAAAATACCAAAGAGTTGGAAAGTGCGAGAGCGAGTTTCTTCAATCGCAGTTGCGGTGAGAGCTAAAAGAAGAAATCAATGTGGAGTGCGATTATTATTCGGTATCTTCAGATATTTGGACAGCTCGAAGGAAACTTGCATTTATATCGTTTACTATTCACTATGTGGATAGAGCGTTTAATATGCGGAGTTGGGTATTGGAAGTAAAACATCTGCCAGGCAAACATGATGCTGGTATCATTAAGAACGCTGTCCAGGACTTTATGACCTCGTGGGATCTCAGAAAAGAGAAATGTGTCAAGTTTCTACGTGATGGTGCATCTAACGGCAGTAAGGCCTGTGATTTACTTGGACTTTGTTCAATGTCCTGTTTGGCGCACTGCTTATATCTCATTGTGGGCTCTGGAATTGTGAAGCAGAAATTCGAGACAACTGCTGAACAACTTATGAAAGCAGCTGAAACAGATAAGGATTTTGCTGATGCAGTTGAAGCAGACGCATGTGAAGAGATTGATGAATTCATAGGTACTGAATGTGAGGGTGCTCGAGATGATCTCGTCGAATTGCGAGCTGTAGTGGAACAGTTTCGAAAACTAGCAGTATTTTTTAGTCGATCAGGAAAAGCAATGGATCAATTGGTATCGCTTCAGAAGGCCTCACTCCAACCAACCACCGATTGTACTACGCGATGGAATAGTACCCACGCAATGCTAGCACGAATGCTTGAGCTCCGTACGACGTTAGAGTATTTCTTTGAGTATGTGGGAACGAGTGGTGAATTTTCAAATTCCACGGCCGCTCAACCTACTGCTGAACAATGGTTTACCATTCGCTGCTTGGTGGTTTTGCTGGAGCCATTTGCGAAAGCTACTACTGGGTTGGGAGGACAAAAGTACCCCACTCTTGTCATGGCCGTTCCCGTCCTTTGGCAGGTGCGACG
>NBNE01001388.1:0-12881 GCA_002215365.1 Phytophthora megakarya | reverse complement strand
CCCCCACAGCCAACAAGGGTCAAGTCCGTCTTCGGTAAGTCTAGCTAGCTTAAGATACGCCTAGTTGTGTGGATGCCTGCTGATAGACCCGAAGTACATTGAACCAAGGGTATCTTTACTAGGTAAGGCCAAGAGGAGAGTGTGGCCGTGTATAGAACGTTAGCGAAAGCTCGTTCAGTGTGTATTTGTGTGGACAAGAGGGTTCTCACATACACTAGACTTCCTACCGAGGATTCCCTCGGTGTCCCTGTAATAGGTTTGCGAAAACCGGTACCCTTATTCTGAGGGACTGCAGTGGGTTCGCACGCAAGCGCTAAATACACCTCCTAGACCTCGTTCATGACTAGGTAGGTTTCTAAAGGGTTGACCGAAAGCAACCCGGGGTACACAGAGGCTAGTCCAACCCGGTGTAAAGGATCGTTCCTGGTCTTCAGATATTGATCCAACAAACCACTAACCCTTGCGGGAAGTGTGCGTTGTTGGTAGGAACTCACCCGAACGTGAGAATTCTATCGTGTCCTACACGCCAACTGGTGCCGCGACCCGAGATTGGAATAACCTTCAGTGTGTTTCGGTTGTATATAGGATAGACCCCTAACGAGCTTTCGAGAAAAGAAGAAGAGAAGAACGCAAGATGGCAAAAGGAGACCAGTCAGCGGTACCAGCAACGCCGATGAAGGCGGGCAGAACGCGCTCCAAGGCTTCAGGGCGCGCAAGGAGCTCGTATCCGACGCCAACGACTTCTCGTATGACGCCGATTACCGAACACTCTGTGAGTTTCGACGACTCGGTTGACTACTCTGACGCCAAGGAAGACGATGAAGACGATTACCTGGAAGAGAAGACACCTGTGTCAGAGCTTTCGGGAGGCTCTGTAAGCCGCAACGCAGGGGTGAAAGCGCTTGCGCGCAACCTCGCTGAAGAATTGGAAGAAGTGGCCGGTCCGGCCGTAGACTCTGATGATGATGGGTCCGACGGAGCAAGCCCGTCGGCAGCGACTGGAAAGGCAACTTCCCAGTCAACCGGCTTCCGGCCTCCGATCAACGGAGACACCCCGGGAGCCAGCAAGGTCATCGGCAAACCCCTGGAGTTGATGATGACCAAGAGTAGCTGGATGCAAATGTTCGGCCCAACCCTCGTCCAGACAAGCTGAATGGATGAATCTGGGAGGAGAGCTGGTCGTACCAATTGACTCAACAAGCACTCGTCAAGTGGCCCAAGATACCGTGATGCTACTGAGAGCCATGGAGTGCGAACCTCAGAGGTTCCCTTCGGACGCTGCACTTGACGACTGAGCGCCTGTTGATGCCGGCACCGCCTTACGCAAGTGGAAGAAGAATTGCGTGCGGCATTCGGGGTGGATGAGATTGCTCCGGGCCGTCAGGAAGTAGCCCGTCAGGATTTCATGCCTGCGGACACCTTCGCAAGTCCCACTACCTCAAACCCCAGTCAAGAAAAACGAGCCTTCGACAGGCGCGTTCGGATTCAAGGGATCCCGTACATGCACGACTCACACGTGGTGACCCCGAGGTCTGCGAGTCGTCAGGACGGGGTAGTGAAGGAGAACGAGGCCTCGCGGCCGACTACCAATACCTATAAGGGGCCGGCTCCACGACTAGACCGTCGTTACGACCTGAACGAGGACTCGTCGGATGATGGAAAGGATATTTTTGATGTCGACAATCTCGAAGGAGACCTGACCGAGGAGTGGGCACGACAAATTAGCGAACTGAGCGCGATGGAGGAAAAGAACTCGACACCCAGGATCGAGATTAAGACTCACCTGCCTCTGGGCAACATTAAGGCGTTCTCAGGTTATACAAACAAGAGCGAAAAGTCCATGCAGTGGTTGCGTACTTTCATATACGAAATGAAAGGAACCCACACACCGTCTAACGGCTGGTGCATGGCATTCGAGTTAAGTTTACAGGACGGACCCTTGCATTAGTACCGACAATTACCACGCAAGACCCGTCGCACGTGGAAACCCTTGGCGACGCGTTTATCAAGTACTACTGTTCCAAGTTCAACCAGTCTGCAAAGGCGAGGTACTACTCTGCCAAGCGTGAAGACAAAGAACATGTGTGCGACTACTTGAACCGGATCAATGGCTAAGCCCGTAATGCGGGAGTATAGCCTGAGAATGGAGGCCGTGAAGCTAAAGACCATGTAGAATATTTCCTCTATACGTGTGATGACAGAGGTCTCGAAGTGCATTTCTGCCACGTATGGGTCAAGGATATTCATGACCTAGTGGACATGATCAACGACACTTTGAAACGTCGTGACCGGAACTCGAAAGGCGAGTCCTGGGCAAGACGCTCTGGAGGTCAAGATGGTGAGCGCCGACGTGACAACAGCCGGAACGAGGACTCAAGGAGCAAGTACCGCCGAGATGATCGTAGAGACGAGTCGCCGTACCGGCCGAGAATTACTCTCGCAGAAGCGTTATCCGATTTGGTCACCGCCTTGAACGAGACCTCGGTCCGACCACAGACGAGTCAGCAAGCGTCGTACGACAACGAATATGAGTTGAACAAGGACTCGTTCGGAGACGGAGAGCGCAGAGACGACGAAGACCGATACTCCAACAGGGGCTCCGAGTACGACTACGCCGGTGTGGATGAACGCGGTCATGTCGCAGCGGCGAACGACCACGAGCGTCGTGCGGCGGTAGAAAGGAAGTTCGCCAGGTCCGACAATCGACGTCCCAAGGGTGACGGTTATTTCAACAATGACCGAGGCTTCGCTCGCGACAACCGCAACGGACGACAGCAATATGGTCCCTGCGCAGCGTGAGGAGGCCTGAAGCACTCGGTACACTACTGCTACAAACGATGCAAAATGTGTAAACAAGTCTATGAAGCTGGGAAGTGCGAAGCTTTCAACGAACTTGCTAGCCTCCTCCGGTCGAAGGTCGACAAGAATGATTTGACATCGATGCTGCAAAGTGTGGTGTACGGGAACCATTTCAACTAGGCAACCCGCCAACTGAAACTGGGTTGGTTCCTATCAGGCTGCCACAGTTAGCTGAACCCGCGGTAGATGCAGACTATCTGTTTGCCTTCGCAGGATAGGTGAAATGGCCCGAAGACCGTGAGATGGGATTTGTGAATACGACGGAAATTGTAGAATGAGACGACGGAAGCCTCGGTGAGAACGAGGTGGGCGAAATAGACGCCGGAGAATACGATGGGTACCTGACAGAGGTTTCGGCTTCGAGTTGGGCACCGAACGAGACACATCCTCGAAGCCTCGTTCGGACCGCGAAGTTGCTACCAGGCGAGAGACTGGAGGGTGGTCATCCCAACGATACGACAAACGGAAAAGGATGAGAGCCGTAGTCATGGGTGCCATTGATGATATTCGAACGAGGATTCTGCTCGACACTGGAGCTAATGTTAGCATGATATCGGCAGCGTATGCCAAGCGACGGCGCATACGGAAGGTGCCGACCATGACCGCAGCTTAGAAGTACGAGGTATCAACCCTGGGGTGTTGAAGACCCGATGACGAGCTCTCGTTAAGATCACCCTTGGAAGGGAGCGGGTGTACGAGTTCGAAATGTGGATTATGGAGCATAGTGCAGGCGTTGACGTAGTGCTTGGGACGGACTTCATAATCCCATCAGGAGTACGACTGGATCTATTTCACCGTACTGCTAGACTACCTGACGAGGTCACAGTACCACTGGTGAAGTCAGCACGTACCGCGGACGACGAATCGTATGGAGCCCAAGTCGTCGGTAGACCGACCGAGGACTTGTACATCCCACGAGGCGAGTGGTGCGAGTTCCGACTGCCTCGAAAAAGGCCGTCGCGAGCGACACACGAGTTATGGATAAGGAGAACAAGACAAATGGTACCGACGGTGATGGAGTCCCGCACGGGTAAGCGTGTGTGTGTCCGTCTGACGAACGTGTCTGACGGGACGGCTCGGTGCTACAACCACTCCTCGGTGGTACTACGGATACCCAAGGGGGAGCTCCCACGCGAAGTGAGGTATGTCAGACTCGACTCGAGCAAGTATAATGAATGGCAGGTACTTGCATACGCCGAAGGGCGAAACGACACTCTGCTGCGGAAGGAGAAGGGGCTCTACGAGGGCTGGTTGGCAGAGCAACCACCGGCGGTGGAGCGACAGGAGTACACAACACCTGCGCGCATACTAACGAGGCCGACCAAGAACTCGGTCGCAACCAAAGAGAGTGCACCTGACCTTTCAGGGTCAGATGAAGGGTTATGACATGAACAGCCACTATAATGTGAGGATGCGAGACGAAAGCGAGGCCTCGGTCGCCGCTGGCGTCGATGATGAGACGGGTGAAGAATCCTATACGCACCCGACAGAGTTATCGGATGTCGGGAATGATGAGAAAGATCCAGCTGAAGACTCGGTCGACATGTTGGATTTGACATACATATCCGTGATGCATGAGATTGAAGCAGAAATTACTGCTGGTAACCAAGACACCGATGAGGATGTACGGGGGCACAAGCCAATCAAACAACGCGTACGCCGAAGGCCGTTACGGGTATTGGAAAAACTATACGAGCTGCTGAAAGGACTACTACGAGCAGTCTTTACAACGTTCTCCTATAGCCCTTGGGCATCACCCATTGTGATAGTGCTGAAGAAGAATGGAGCTGACATCCGACTGTGCATCGACTACAAGCGAATAAATGCTGTGACGACCATTATGAAATATGCAATGCCTCTTGTCGATGGTTTATTGACCGGGATGGAAACGTACTTATGGTTTTGCTCGCTTGACGCGGCAAGCGGATTCTGAACTGTGATGATGACGGAGAGAGCTCGGAAGATATCTGCTTTTTTCTGCGCATTTGGACATTTTGAATGGCGTCGGATGCCATTCGGTCTCAAGAACGCACCTATTATTTACCAGCGAATGATGGACAACGCCTTATGGGGGTTCGTTCAACTCAACGGTGGTTGGAAAGAGTACTCTGAACGTATGCGGTTAGCCGAAGAAAACGTCGCGCGTACCAAGACCGGGGTGACAGAGAGTTCAACGAGGCCTCGTTTCAAATTTGAGGTCGACCGAGAGTCCGCATCTAACCCAGACCCCGTCTCAGAACTAGTCAACGATCCGATCGGTGATATGTTTACGAATGGAGAGCCAGACGAGTCCTCGTTGGTGCCAGTATTCGACCGAAGGTCTTTTGTTGATGATATCTGTTTCGGGAGTGAGACGTTCGATGGGTGTTTTCAACCCTGGATCGGCTGCTCCGACGGTTTACTGAGTGCCGAATCAGTGTGAGTTTTACCAAGAGCATTTTAGTTGAACCACGAGTCGACTTTCTATTGCATGAAGTGGTCCCAGAAGGGTTACGAGCGGACGCTAAGAAGATCAAACGGGTGACCGAGTTCTCGTTCCTGACGAGTAAGAAAGGCATGTAGTCTTTCGTGGGAGCATTGAACTACTACAACCGATTTATCCAGGACTTCGCGGTGCATGCGGCTGCGTTGTACCAGCTGAAGGAGGAAGACTTCGAATCGGGTGGTGACTTGTCAGTCGCCCGACAGAGTTTTGCCCGATTGCAACAGAAAATCGATGACGCCCCGATCCTGCGTCATTTCGAGCGACAGAAGGAGGTACATGTGACATTATTCGCAAATAAGTGGGCGTTAAGCTCCACCCTAATGCAAGAACACGAGAGCAAGATGCACCCGGTCCGCTTGTGCGGACGTGTTCTGAAAGAAGCCGAGATGAACTACCACCCAGCCGAGAAGGAAGTGCTCGCCTTGCTATTGTTACTAAAGACATGCTATACCCAGCTGACAGGTCGCACCATTCACGTGTACACACGGTTTTCAACATTGGAGTGGGTACACACATCGAAGTCTCTGTTCAGACAAACGACCCAGTTCGCTGTGATGCTGTCTCCGTGGCATCTGGTGGCCACCAGAGTCAAAGAAAATGATTACTCTTTCGCCCAGCTCTTGCAAGCGGGGTTAACGAGCTTTGTGGATTTGGAAGACTCGTTGGCGACGGTTACATCGCCCACGATGGGATCTTCCACCGTCCGCATGTACCCCCAGTTGCTCTACGTTCGACTACCCCGATCCTACAATGGGCCCGTGGTCTCGTTTAAACGGATCAGCCAAAACCGAGAAATACGGAGGTTACGGTAGTTGCTCATGGATTGTCTGGCGACTACCTGACTGGACAATAGTCACCGCTGCGAGTGCCTATCTCGAAGCAACAACAGTGAACATGGCCGAGTATTCGGGCATGAACAACGGGGTTCAGGCGGCACTAGACATTGGTGCCACTGACCTTGTCATTGTTGGTGATTCGAGACTGGCAATCCAGCAGTCACTAATGGTGATTGCGTGTAAGAATGAGTCGCTGATGACCCAACTCAACCGCCACCGAGAACTCGTCGCACGACTAAAGTCAGTCAAGAACCTGCATGCCGTACGAGAGTATAATGCGTCGGCCGACTCGTTAGCAACGGAAGCATTAGAAAACAAGGCGTCAAACGTCATATCTGACGAGCCTAGGCTAACAGAGTTGAGGTCACTGAACCGCATCCAACAGGTCATCTATGCACCCTTCACCGAGTCCTCGGCGGACGAACCCTCGGTTAGCATTGCACAAGCGCAAGTTCAGACGCGACATTTGCGACAGATGGAACCGTCATGTCGATCCGGAACCGCCCGGGAGCCACGTCGAATAAAATTCTTCGATTTTATGCGAAAAGACATAGGGGATCTAACGGTAACGACCAGGCTCCAAGCTAAGTCGAAGCCCAAACGCGTCCGATTGGCCGACGAAACCTCGGTGACAAGTGGAGAAGACGTAGCACCACGAGAGGAAGCCAACGGTGGGCCAACAGAGGATTCAGGCCGTCAGGAAACAGAGTTATCAAGAGTAACGGCACCCAACGGTAATACCGCCGCGTTACCTGACGCGGAAGACGTGGACCCCCTAACGATCCAAAGAGAACGTCGAAGAAGGATCGCGACTGCTCAGGACGAGAAGTTACGGTGGGCGAACTTGAAGATAGTTCTCCGCGGGGAAAAATCAACCCTAACGTACCGTGCAGCAAGAGACGCGTGGAAAATGTCCGATCACTTCGTCCTAAGTGAGAGCAATGTACTCTACTATGTGGGAACGAGGCCTCTGAGGGGTGACCAACAGCAAGAAGACGCGATTAGTGGTCCCCTCAACGATGATTCAAGAGGTACTGCAGAACTGTCACGACTCGTTAGAAGGAGGCCATCAAGGGATCACTCGGACTTTCTATAGAGTGAAGTTGGATTATTACTAGATCGACGTAGCGAGGCACGTGCGGTTCTGTCCCGACTGTAGCTCTAGCAAAAGGCGACCAACGATCCGCGGATACTCCCCGGGGAACATACTAGCGGAAAGACCGTTTCAGGTAGTTTGGATGGATTTTGTTATACCCTTACCGTAGTCTCGGCGGGGTCACACAGCGCTCTTGCTATTCCAATGTGCATTCACAGGGTATGTGATGGGCAAAGCTGTGCCCGAAACGACTGCTCTGAGAGTAGGCCAAGCTTTTGAAGAATGTGTGTACCGGAGGTTCGGTGCACCTTCTCTCATCAGACATGACAGGGACCCTCGATTCATGAGCGAGGCGTTCCAGTCGTTCCCCGAAATGATGCAATCGCGGTCCAGGGAAACGTTGAGTTACCGGCCCCAGGCCAATGGCCAGCAGGAACGCTCGGACAAAACTGTCATGCAATCGGTGCGTGTGTACGCGGAAGATCCACTGCAACAAGACTGGGATGAGATCACCGAGAAGTTGATCTTTGCGATCAACAACTCGATGGACACAACGACCCTTTTCCTCGTCCATGGGTGGGACGCTCAGTCCACCCTCATGGCGATGTCTTCGTCGCTCAAACGAGGACTCGGTCGACAGTCAGATGCACTGGCATGGCGTCGAGAAGTGAACCGCCAGCAAGAAATAGCATGGAAAATGGCCAAGGAATATCAGACCACCGAAAAAGCTCGGAGAGCAAAGAAACACAATGAGAGCCTCCGTGGCCGAGAAAAATGTACAGTCCCAGGAACAGGCCGAACCGTTACGCTAAGTGACGAACAGCCTGCTACAGGGGCAGTGACCGATGACTCGGACAGCAATGCTACAGGCGCAACGAAATCCCTTTTTGAGGTCGGGGGCCGAGTCTGGCTGTATATGGAACGAGCGAAGACAGGATTGACGAAAAAACTTGCACACCGATGGCATGGACCGTTCAGGGTCAAGAGGAAAGTAGAAGAGTTCGCCTACAAGCTTGAAATTCCCGATCGAAGCGCGTAAAGATTTCACCCGGTAGTGCATGTGTCACGCCTAAAGATGGTAGACGAATTTGGAGATCGACCAGGTACTGGTTTGACACGAGACGTGAACGAGGCTACGAGTCTAAATTACTACTCCCAGAGGATAGTTGGGAACCAGATCATGTCGCGGGTGAATTTGAAGTCAAAGCAATACTAGACGATAGGACCCCTCTGTCCACCAGCACGGAACGAGCTGTTAGAGAGTTCAAGGTGAAATGGGTCGGCTATGACGACCCGACTTGGGAACTCGCATCCAATCTCTCGTGCGGTGGTCTATTATATGACTATCTCCGAGAAAAACGTCGTGACCGAAGGTTGCAAATGGTTCAAGTCGCTAACGAGGACTAGAAGCGGCCGATAAATGATTTGCCTGTGGGGTAAGTGCAGCCCACAACAGCAGACGAAAGAAGCTACAGCACCAAAATGCATTTTACATGTTTGTATATGATGTGAACAATTTTCGGAATGGAATATGGAGATATGGAAAATGGAGATTACAAAACTATTTTGAATTATCACTAGATTAATGCTTGATAACATAATTACTCCGACGCCAAACGCTCGATGGTCGCGATATGGACCAGCAGATCGAAGGGAGCGATCTCTATGTCGGATGGGGGGTCTTCCACGTCATGAGCAGGAGTCACAGCGCCGGTAGAGGCGGTCGAGCTCTAGACCTCCGCACGGCCGAGCCCCGAAGTCACTACAGGAGCAAACGAGAACGAGCTCTCGTCCACAGCTTCAGCCGTCTCGGCAGAAACTGCTGGAATGATCTCAGCGTCAGCCGAGCCCTCATCAACAACCCCTGAGGGTGCATTACCATCCATCTCAGTAACACTAGGGCCTCCACTAACCCATGGTGCCACGAGATCGGCATCTGCGAGAGACTGGTCCACTGCAATGCTAGAGATGATCGCCTGACGAGTCATCGATGCCGGCACGAAAACTGGGGCCTCGGGATTGCACAGCGCGTACGTGGTATTGTACGGGTGCTCGGAAGGGGCATCAATCCAGCGATTTCTCCAAGGCTGCTCAGCATCCAATACCCGCAGCTCGCGAGACCAATCCTCGGTGGTAGGAGCCCACTCCAACACTTCCATTGAGTATTGGAGATAACTGTGCACCAACAAGACCTCGGTGGGCAAATTGCCAGCACCACCGTTGGTCTTAAAACACAAATCCCACAACCGATCAAACTGCTGACGTAGGAGGTCTGCACGATTGTTCCGCGTCCGATTGAGGTCGGCCCATAACCAGAGAACGACCAGAGTGAATGGGTCGTGAGGGTCGCTAGCTTCGCGGAAAGCCTGGGTCGCGTTATCCATGGACGAGACTTGGAGCCAATGGCGGCGTTCCCTATAGAGCGACACAGAGATCCACTTTCTCATTGCCCTCATAGCAATGACCGGAGAACCGACGCCTCATGCGTACAAGGCCACGGAGCCCTGATGCGCGTATCGAAATTCGCACACACTTGACCAACTTTCCAAGCGAGAACGTCAAAGGCTCGTCGGGCATCCGTCCATAGAGTACCCGCCAACGGTGCCTCGAGCTCCTGACATTGTGCATCAGAGCGAGAAACGCAAAATCAAGAGGAGGCGAGTGCTCGTTCGGAGTAGGTGCAGACAAGCTGACATTCAGCATCTTGCACCACGCCTTTTGTGCACCAACGGCCGTGACTCCAGGCTTCAGAAAGCGCTCCGCATTTGCGGGAAGCTTTCGCGAAATCGTGGCCTGAAAGATTACCGCCACCGCTGGAGTGAAAGTGGTGGTGGTGTCGGTGCCACGCCGAGCGGTAACTGTGGCCGTAATGACCCGTCGGGGGCGGGAGTCACTTTGAACGACGTGAATGCGTCCTCGACTGCATCCTCGACGAGAACGCGACGAGGACCTGACCGAGGTCTCAGTGGCCTGCGCAGGCTGTGCCACAGGCTGCACGGGAGTCGTAGAGGGATCGACCGAGACCTCAGCGCCAAGCTCAGCAGAAGATTCGTTATCCACCTCTGACCCCTTGACAGAGGTGTCAGACCCACCCAAGGCAGCCAAATCCACATCAACCTCGTTTAGAAGCTGAGAAATTGGGACCGCAGAGGTGGCGGTGGAGAACCTTGGACAGGAGTCTCTGCGTAAGACGCGGAAGAACTCTCGGGAGGTACCTGTTCCTCCACCGAGGAATCCGCTGCGGAAGAGCTCCGTGACGACCGACGTCACGGTCAAGAGCTCGGCAGCATCAGCCGGAACGATGGTAACCGGCGCCTTGTCTTGTGGAGGAGTCGAAGTCTCTGCAACCGAGCCCTCATTGGTGAGGCCGAGCATAAAGTCGTCATCCGCCAACTCTCGCTCAAGGCTCTCACGCATTCTCAGCTCCGAGACGACGGAGGGGCTCCGACGCGGGCGGCCATCCTGGCGGGGTAAGTATGATACCACCGGCGACGAGAAGGGACTGGAGTCCTTCTTTGACGAAACGTCTGCGGTGTCGTCAATGGTGAGATCCCCCACAAATTTGGATGCAGCAGACCGACTCTGTCCAGAAGTAGTGGTAACGTGGACAACCGACAGAGAGGACGACCGAGTACTCGCACCACCAATGGAGGCCCAAGTGCTGGGGTCAAACCCCGCGTCATCAGCAATCTCGCCTTCCTCAAGGATGGGGCGAGGAGGCGAGTGAGGGCCCTTGTGCATTGACGGACCACCCGTCGAAACAGGGGTGCTTGGCCGAGCCTTCTTGGGACCAGAGTGCATTGCTGAAGGGACGGCAGCGGATGCCGCCTTCCTCTTCAGGTCGACCGAAGGCCGGATGAGCCGTCGTGCAGCAGGGAGTTTGGAGGAAGGCGACTTCGCTGACCGCACCACCTCGTTTTGCCGATGATGTCTGCGCTTGCGGGGTGGGTCCTCGTCTGGCTCTTCATCAAACAGGCCTTCACTGCCCGGACCACTGACCGATACCTCGGTAGACGGTTCCACAGACGAATCACTCGAAGGCCGAATAAACGAGTGTTCAGCCGACTCCTAGTCAAGCGAACCAGAACCAGGAGACACCTCGACGATAGGAGGTTCAGAATCCTCGCCGACCGAGTCTTCAGGTTGCGAACTCGGTGGCATAAGTCACAAGAGGCTCGTGTGATCGGGGCCCAAACCCAAGAGCTCCCAGTCGAGACCAGATGCGGACAGACCGGCTGTCGAGAGTATCAACACATCGGTGTTGAGGTCGTGCTCGGCAGAGTTTTGCCGAAGCATAGAATTGGCCCGACGAAGGCCGGCATTCTCAGCCAAAAGAGCCTTCATCCGCGGCGACGGAGAGTAGACCTTCCCCCGGTCGTGCTCTTCCAAGTACTGCCGGAGCTTGGTGAGCTCGGCATTGTAAACGGCGAGCCCTGCCTTCATACGCTCGTGCTCCTGAGTGACATAGCGCATCGCTGCGGCACAGTCAGCATCATATGAGCGACAGCGGTCTTTCAACCGCTGAACACCGTGAGCCCGCTCAGCAACCGTGATATCCAACTCGCGGATGTGAGCGACCAACTCTTCGTTCTCGGTGCGGACACTTTGGTTGGCGTCATGCATAGTATAAAAGTCCTCGGTGGACCTTACACTATCAGCCTCGGCCGCTGTGCGAAGCTGTACTTCGTTGGCGAGGCCTCGTTCGGCATCCTCGCACCGAGTTTGGAGACGGGATACCTCGTCTCTCAAACGAACCAACTCGTCAGCTTCCTGAGGAGGAAGCCGATGAGGAGCCACACCTGCCGTCAAAACCTCTTGGACCGTTGAAGCACTATCCAAGCGCTGGTCCAAGAAGGAGTTGACACGAGTAGGGGGCTGCCGGGCCATTCCCACCACGAGCTTGGCTAGTTCACACCTGGAACTTCGCAAGAGCGCGGTGGCGTCTCCACTAACCTCAACTAAGCCACCTGACACGATCCACACTCCCCAGACACCCCGCAAGTTACCAAATCCACCGCCGGTGCGAGAGTTGGTGTCTGCAAGTGGGAGACACTCGCCAGGGGAGTCCCCGGCTCTGAGGATGCCGGAGGACTATCCTGCAGCTAGGAACCCTCGGACGCCCTGTCATCTAACTCAGATACGGGAATTGGCGACCGAGAGTTCTTCGCCGAGGCCTCGGGGGGGGGGAAGAGAAGGGGCACCTGTCGACCCAGAGACCACCCCGCAATCCGGTGAGGATACGGGAGTTGGTGACCGAGAACCCTCGGCCGAGGCCTCTGGAGGCGAGGAAGGTGACTCTGGACGTAAAGGATGAAGCTGGATGGCGCATACGAAGAGGTGAAAGTTTAGCATCGTTGGCGACGAGACAGAGGCAGACCAAGAGGAGGGCATGTACCAAGTCATCTTCTTGAAGCGCTTGGGCTTATTGCTGCCGAGGCGTCAGTCGGGGGCGCGATGCGGGCGACATGGTCGGATCCATGAAGGCGTCACAACGCTCACCAGTTGAGGGCTTGCGTCGAGGTGGGGGCAGTTGTGGTGAAGCGAATCGCAGCTTCACAGACCACCGAACTTTCAAGGGCAACTGGCACAAGAGCTTTCAAGGAAA
>NBNE01001387.1:0-12901 GCA_002215365.1 Phytophthora megakarya | reverse complement strand
CCCTGCAATAGCTATAAGAATGCTAATAGAGAGCTCATTATGGAAATACTTCGAGAGAAGCTGAAACATCACACTCAACATCACCATTGCAAATGGTCAAGACGACAAAAATCAAGGTCAAGCGCCTTTGCGATTCTCACAGAAGTGCCGGCGCAGATTACTCCATACGCGATGCCAGAAGCAGATCTTGGACTTGGCATGAACTTGCCAAATTGGGAAGTTCAAAGCAAAGACTTGCACCAAATTGATTATAACTTGCTGTTGCAGCGTCAACGTGGGAGGAACGAGAAGATCTGTACACGCGCCGACAATGTACGTATACATGTATTCAGCATCGGCAAGAACGGGCGCGTGTTGATGCGGTTCATCATTGGAGGACAGGCTAATGATCTGCTCACATGCCTACTGCCTCCCTGGAAGCTCCAGCTTTGAATTCACTCAAAGCTCCTTGCCTAAGCTACGCTTCAGTCCTTGCATGTCATAGAGTTGTCCTGCTCCCTACAACATTGAGAGCGCATGCGCTTTCATAATGAAATACATGCATGCCTTCACTTCCTGTAAGCCACGTAGCGACTTTCACTTTCGGTGACAGCAACAGATCACCAAATTTCTCTTCTGGGATTTACACCATCACGAATATTTTTCATGCGACAGCTCTTACCTATCGATTAAGCCCCAAGTTTTATCGCGTTCATTCGGCAATCATCGCTCAAGAGCACAAGCACCAACAACTACGCGATGCGGTTCCATTACGCTGCCGTAGTGGCGGCCGCCGCTCTAATCGCAAGTGGTGATGGTCTTCAGGTGGTTCCAAATTCGGCCAAGTCGACAATGCTCCGGGCGGTTGCAGACAACCGAGACCAACCCTACGTACTAGGCAAGACCGATCGGTTTTTGATCAGTGAAGCGAAGAACGAGACACCTACGAAGGCTCCAACCGGCTACGAGTTCTCGACTTTGCAAGAAGACAACGATATTCTGCAGCAAGAGGACGAGTACGAAGGTAGTGAGAGCTCGTCTTCAGACCACCATTCAGGCGACGATGAAAGACTTTTTGGAAGGAAGAAGAAGAAGAAGAAAAGGAAGAATAAAGAGACAGAGACACCCACCCCAACGCCCACCCCGATATCGAATTCTGCATCAGGGTCAAGTGCATCTTTAGACCACCAATCAGACGACGATGAAAGACTTTTTGGAAGGAAGAAAAAGAAGAAAAGGAAGAATAAAGCGACAGAGACACCCACCCCAACGCCCACCCCGATATCGAATTCTGCATCAGGGTCAAGTGCATCAGGGTCATCCAGTGCTCCACTTGACAGTGCATCGGATGATAATGAATCGGATGACAGTGAACCGGATGACGAAGAACCGGAAGACAGTGAACCAGAAACTCCGGCCCCTACTACAAAAGATCAGTGCATCGGATGATAATGAATCGGATGACAGTGAACAGGATGACGAAGAACCAGAAGACAGTGAACCAGAAACTCCGGCCCCTACTACAAAAGAACCCGATCGAAGTTTTCTCAGTCGACTATGGCGAAGGATTGCGGATTAATGAGCTGAGCCTGTAGACGCGTGTACTCTTTTCAAATGTCCATTTGCCAATAGACTTTTAATACTGCTGTAGTAGTAATATTTTTCCGAAGTAGAACGTATTTTACGGTGTCCAATGTTATCTGTTTTTGTGTTGTGGAGCTGGAACAGATATCGAGCCCCACGACTTGGCCCAGAGGTTATTGTTCACGCTCGATTGATACCAGGCGCTGCAGACGGCTACTTTCAGTCGATTCTGCCGCTAGTATGAAGCTCGTACATCATTAGTGCGTTGCGGAAATGAACAAATACTACTTCGAAGTACAAGTACAGTAGTAAAATAAGTAGATTGCATTGCGTTTGTTCTCAGAATTCCATCCAATGCAGTTGGGCAAGTCAGAACCAAATCAAATGTTGTTCAAGTAAAAAGATGAAAAGGCTAAATTTCATCTTCGAGCTGGCACCAGGATGTAGTTACCGTACGAGGATACCTAGGAATATCCCCATTAACTTGTACTTAAGTATTTGCTAATGAGGAAGGGTGAATGTCGAATGGTGGTGTAGTTTATTTACTCATTTGTTGCAAGCGTACCCCCGCTACTCAATCAAATCCAACATGGTTGGAAATAGGGAAGTTCCTTAGGAACGACGAGTTATTCTTTTTCATGGGAGGTTTACAGGCATTTTGCCAAGTACAGTATCATTGCATGTACCGTACTGCGGCCCGTAGCGGCGAGGAAGCGGCTATTGGCGCATCTCCTGCGCAGCCGCAATATCTGATCACGTACAATGACGTTCTATTTGATGATGGTGCCTTTTCTATTTTAAATTTTTAAATTACATTTTTGGTCATGTGAAGGTTGTTTCTACGTTTGAGATCAAACTGTGTTGACAAGAACGAAGAAGAACACACTTACTATTTTCTTCTTCCTTCTCTAAAATTTCAGGCTTCACAAATGAGAATTAATAAGGGTAAGATATATTAATACAGGTTAGCAAAGTTAGCAAAGTAAATACACAATACCGTGTGCTCTGCACATAAAGAGCAGGGGTATGATTTTCTATCGCAATTCACGATAATTTGCGATTTAAATGCTGGCGTTCTTGTTATTACTTCGAAGAACACAATATTCTAGTATCTACCGCTATTCCGTAGCACTTTTCCGGGCGGTTCTCATACTGTATTTGCCTGATTTGGAAAGATAGAATCTATCCCATTGCTCGGCCTTGGCGACTTGCGGGAACTCGTCCGCGTGTTATCGGGCATTCGCTTCGCGCCAGTAGAATATCTAAGTCAATGAAGTAAATGTATCTCACATTGTACCCCAAAAAGTTTACGAGACAACCTTTGAACAACGCTTGTTTAGAAGCGAGTCACACATCTCATCGAAACAAAGCGTAGAAATCTACGCTTTGTACGGTAGACGGAGACCACACTGTACATCTTGATTGCAAATGTATCGGTCACCTCCACTGTGTAGTAATCCACATTCTGTCCAAACTTTTGGTGGCATTGCCACTGGGAACACCCTTACCTTCTTTCATGCTCTGACGGCGAAATTAAAGCACTTTGAACCTCAGATATTTTCTTTTCGTCTCCCATTTGAGTCTTCAATGGAGACTCCAAGCTTTCAAGTGGACATTCGTTAACCGAGAATTTGGATGAAAACATGTATACGTCACGTTTTCGCAGCATCTCGCAATCCCGATTGGTACGTACAGTGCAGGCTAATGCTGCGTTTTAGGGACACACCTGTTCTGTAATCTGCAGCAATGCAAGGACCAGAGTTCCCGCATCATACAAACTTAAGATAAATTACAGTCAGGCGGTGCAAGGAATCCGGCTGTTGTCATTTTTAATCACGGTGATCTGTTCTTACGTTCACTTCAAGGTACAACCAAGAAACTCTGCGTACGTGTGTTGAGAATTTCTTTTTGTTTTCTTCCATTCCGGTCTTCTTGATCAAAAGAGAACTTGTGTTGAATGCACACTCTGTATAGATCCAAACGACTGAGTAGTGAATCACCTAGCATGTGAATTGAGTCATTTTTCCGGACAAATCACTCCATAATTCTTGGGATTCCTGCTTCCTGCTTCCTGCACCCCATCATGTACATTTTTCACGCAACGGCTACCTGTTCATCAACAATCGATTACGCCTGCTCTCTCCGACTACAGTAACTTAACTAACTTGAGTGGCTACAGCACAGTACGCTCTCAAGTCCTCCGTCTCCGTGCATCAGTTGGCAATCATCTCTCCAAAGCACAAGCACCAAAAGCGACCGTATTGAGAGATGCGTCTCCAATACATTGCAGTGGTGGCAGCAGCTGCTCTAATCGCTGCTGGTGATGGTCTCCAGGTCGTCCCCAATTCGGCATCTCTACGGGAGACTGCTGATACCCGGGACCAACCCTACGTCGAAGGTCAATCCGACCGATTTTTGATCAGCGAAGCGAACAATGAGACGCCCACAAAGGTTACTACCGGCTACAAGTCCTCGGCATATCCCGAAGAAGACGACGATGACCTTCTTGATGACGATGATGAGGACGAAGAGGATGAAGAGGACGAGTCCGACGAGGACGATGAAGAACGCAAGAGAAAAAGGAGGAAACGCAAGAAACGAAAGAAAAGCAAAGAGACGCCGACACCGACGCCAACTCTCGCGCCTAACGGGACTTATTCGCCAACACCAGCTCCAACTCGTCGCAAAAAACGTAGACGCAGTTTCGGACGCTGGGTTTGGGACAATATTACGGATTGAGGAGAGTGAGTTGGCATCTAAGCTGAACTTCTTAAAGCTCGTAGTCTCGTTTTAAGTGACTACGAATCTAAGAAACACTTACATTTGCTTCTTTACTTGATCGGTGTGAATAACGACGTCAGACTCAGACTCAAATTCGATTATTTGTCAAAAATTTACCATGTGCAAGAGAAATACTACTACTCCGAAATACTACAATTATGCTGTATTGTGAGCAGCGCGCGTAATATGACTGACCAATAACTTTAAATTTGACAACTGTGTTGCTACTATTGGTACGTGAAACTTCATGAATACATGGAAACATCATCCGAAAACACATTCTTGGACAGCATTGTACAGTCTAACCTTGACCATAAATGGTTTGGTTTTACTTACCCTTCAGAACATAATTTCCAAACGGCATTATGTGCAAGTTTCGAAACAATATACTTCATATTCAAAAGTACATCCACTGGAGACAATTTTGTTGATGATGTTGAAACAAATTTCACGATAAACACTGCGCTGCTAACAGCGACATTGTTTTTCCCAGCCATACTGGGTACTTTCCGTTTTCATCCCGAGTAGTGGATCTACGGCTAAAGTTGAGGTCGATGTCCAAACTAAAGAGGTATCATATCGGTAGGAAATCAACTAAGAAAGAAGCACATCCTTCATAATGAATACTTAAAAGTAAAAGAGACTGTAAAAGTGCGAACGATAAAGCCTGGGCTAAAGAGGTATCATATCGGTAGGAAATCAACTAAGAAAGAAGCACATTCTTCATAATGAATACTTAAAAGTAAAAGAGACTGTAAAAGAGCGAACGATAAAGCCTGATAGGAAGGCAGCATGAGCTTTGACTGCGAACATCGCACCGTACCTGGAATATGTATTGAAATGTAGTGTATACTGTGCGCTAACTTTTCATTTTGTTCTTGTGCAAACAAGAAAACTGACTACCATGGAAGGTAATCGGTATGTATCTGAGACAACTGATTGCGGTGTAAGTGTCAGCATCGCAGATACACCAGACACTGTAAGCTAGACGATATTTGAGGTGTTAACAATACACGGCTTCTCGGTTTGATTTCCTGAATCTTGCTGAATTGGTAACGCAATTCAGTTTTTAATCTACACCCAACACAGTAACATAGTTGTTGATAAAGCAACGATGCACTTTGAGTATTCAAAACTGCCAGCATCTTCTGGATCGTAATGCGTTGTCTCGTTTTACAAGAGAAGCTGGTGTTGAAGGACGCAAAAGAGGGAAATTGAAGGCACGTTAAAATGGATAAATTCAATCTCCTAGGTTGATTATCCATGTCTATCCAAAAATATGAGCACGTGATACCATTTAGCTATCCAAATTCCTTCGTAATATTCTATTGGTTTGCATTTTTGAGAGAGAAATTCCATCGGTTTATTTCACACTGTGCTTTCACAAATAACTAGGTACATGTACATTTTAAAGTACGTAAAAGTGCAGGTAAGTTCACTCCTTGTTACAAATTAAATCTCGTAAGGTGTTGTGTGTCGTACGAGAGTGCATTGACCGAAGCGATGTTTTTTACAAACACGTTGCTCGTATTCGTGACGAGGTTTATTTTATGAATGTTTTGCATCTCAAAAATATTATCAATCATTCTAATATCGGTGGGCGTTTAATTATGTACTACTTCGAAGTACAATAGTACTTCGAAGTATACATTAACACCATCGAAGTGCCTACAGATAACTGGTGCTGTATGGGAAATCGAACAACACAAAAATGTTAGTTTTATGAGTTTGTTGATGATGCGATCGCTCAAGTTTTGTAATTTGCCTTGCACTTTCAAAAGGAACCAGTGAGGTTGTCTACCGTAGAAATAAACCGTAAATATCTTCATCCAGATACAGAACAACGTAATGATCACCTAGCTCACAAAGACATTGGGAGCGTGAATTATTTTTTTCGGGTAAATACATTGTGTTTTACATGTTCCTATCCTTAAAGAAAAAAATTCAAGACGTTCACATCCCATTCCCCTCCATATCGGTCCTTTGGTCTTTAATATATTGTCCGGGTAAATACATTGTGTTTTACATGTTCCTATCCTTAAAGAAAAAAAATTCAAGACGTTCACATCCCACTCCCATCAATATCGGTCCTTTGGTCTTTAATATATTGTGGATGGCGAGTTGTCTCTGGAGTATGACCTAAAAGCATTGATGCCATACATTTGATGAAATCAACTCGATTAGCACCACCACAATATATTTCACCCCCAGCACCTCGAGAAATTCAAAAACGCTCACCCCTTCACTCCATCCACCTTACTACGGTTTCCACCCCGTTCCTCTCCACTTGATTCAGAAGTTCCTGAGTTAGAGGAACGAGGCAGATAGTGTTTTGAGAAGCTGATATCGGATCAGGAAGACCGTACACACTTGGAGAGTTGATTGTGCCGATTGCTTTAATCGTGACAATTATTCGGTCGAGAAAGTTTACGTATTTAAAAATGTGCACTGTCTTAGGTACTTCTGTGGTAATCATTGCGACATCATCAATGTTTCTTTCCGGGATGCCAGCAGTAGAAAAAGTATTGATACTTCTAGATGTAGCAAGTAGTGGAGTGCTTGCAGTTGCAAGTTGTGTGGTAATCATTGCGACATCATCAATGTTTCTTTCCGGGATGCCAGCACTAGAAAAAGTATTGATACTTCTAGACGTAGCAAGTAGTGGAGTGCTTGCAGTTGCAAGTTCGCATCTTGAATGTTGGTTGACGGTGAAAGTAAATGATTTTCCAAAAAGCAACGTATGGAATGAATGCATTGGCGCATTTATCGAGGTGCATCAACCATACCATGTATATCCCTGTGACCGATACTTAGTACTATCCTATCCATCCCTATGTCGATTTGAACACACAATTGTTATAATAGATGCAGGGATATCTAAGCCATATTTTACTTTTTACCACGGTACATGTATCGCGGTTTCCGTTTGTAATGAAGAGGAGCGGAACATCAACATAGCAATACGCGAGTGTGTCCGTAAACATGCGTGAGCATCCCTACTTTAATTCTTTTCGTGAGATAGTATTGTATCCAACAAAATTGATTTAAAATCAACAAAACGTTCCGTTGTCTAGTTTCTTCCTGTTTACCTGGAGCCTCCACACCATCTCGTTTGGCAAGTGGAGGTGGACGTACCCAAATGATATCGGTTGTACATTGCAGTGTATCTCTTAGAATAATCTATTGAATCCGTCGGATGTATTCAATCTATTGTTCTGGAATTTCACGTTTTGTTTACATTTGGTGCGAAGCTTGCAGCGAGAAGTAATCGGTCCTAGCATGGCATCTGCTGTAGCGCAATAGTTCTTCTCCCCAACCATGGTTCATGGAGATTGAATCTACTGTCCTGGATTCTCGTACATTGTTTACATTAGGTGTGAAACTTGCAACGAGAGGTAATCGGTTCAAACATTTCGCATTCAACACATTTGACAATGCTGTTGTAAGAATTTATCTCCGCAACGATCATACTTTATGGAGCTGTAGATAAAAGAAAACAACGTACAGGGAAGAAAAAGAAGAAGATCATGGTACTTCAAACGGGGAAAATACCTAATGTATTGCATAAAGTACAATGGTATCCACAATGAACACGATGCTTACCTTGAAGATTCTATCATGTATCCACAATGAACATGATGCTTGTCAAGGTTGACCAGATTAATACAACAGCAAATATTCATAACGTTTCGTTCAGCGTTGATTTCTCAGCTAGTCTGCATCATGTAGGTATTAAACATTGAGTAGATAGAAAATATGATAATGGTTTCATTGTTAACGGTAGAATTGGGTGTGGTGTTTTGTTGATTAATGAACAAAGTAAAATATGCGGCTAACGCTGTCAACAATGACTACCGACTGTGCCTCGTTGTCCATTCCACGGTCTTGGAGCTGTAAATATTCGTACTGCGGGATCTTGGCTTATGATTGACAACACCGCTTCTTGTATCATAGGAATTTTGGTCTGTGGATCGAGTCTCGATTCGAGAGGGTTCATGAGGAACGACACGTCGAACTTAGAGCTTTTACTAGGAGGAGAAGAGACGGTAGAGATGTTCCAGACTTTCGAGTCAGACCGTCTTGGAACTTCTCCAGCGTTCTTTGCATGTGCCTTGCAGTACCCTCGTAGTTGTACGAACTTTTGGCAGTCTGGTACGCGACAACGCCGACCACCTCCATGCGAGAGACACAAACCCTTGTACTGAGCGAGTTTGTTGCATCCTTTGAAATCACAGCGACGACCACCTCCGTGCGCGACACAGAATCCTTTGCTTTGAGCCAGCTTGGTGCAGTTCAATCCTTGACAACGTGCACCACCTCCATGCGCCTTGCATAACTTGCGGGTTTGTGCTTGCTTGTTGCAGTCGGGTACACTGCATCGAGGTAGCTTACGACGAGTACTCGGTGATGACATGATGAATTGGTCGATCTGGTGCTTCTACTTGTGAGTGCTATGACGATTTTTCCAAAGTGACAATCGCACCTACTTCCAGGACTCTGCCTGGTCTTGTTCAACACATGATTACCTTGTCTAATCCAAAGAGCAACCAGCCAAAACAACAAACTACTTTACCGATATGCAGGGGACTGACTGAGGCTCTAAGTAAGAAATTGCTAATTTGTTGCGCAGACAGTTCAAGATTCATATATTATGGAAAACCTTGCTAACCATGAACGATGTGATCAACAGGACCCTTAGACGATGGAGTACATGTATTCTTCTAGCGCTTCACTAGGAACCAGTTTGCTTCACATACCGATCGGTACACAAACAAATCTGTACCTATGCGGACACCATGACAGATTGTGCCACTTCAAGTTTCGGCAATGATAAACATTACGGTGGACTCCCCGTCCATCGTGGAGCTGATAGAAAGTCTGCGCTTTTATTACTTATCCTGCTGTTGTCTGCTTGCTTTTCGGTTGTCCATGAACTACGACGTACTAATAATACATGAAGGAATTACTGGTGCACATGTTCGCCAAACAGACGAAAACCTGCTTAGGCTTCACGCCATCTATGAAACTATCGTGGCAAATAGGTACACAAATTATTATACACAATCTTTAGGATGACAAGTACTTCGAAGAAGTATGTAGAACCCGTATGTTGGCGAAGTGTTGTTTTGCTTGCCCTGGACTCGTCATAAGGACCTATGAGCTACTCTATGGAGATCAAGTGACGAGTGTTAACCCTTACAACGAATGGAACGGTGGAACAAAGAGAAATCTACGCTCACACATAAGGATAATTGAAACTGTCGAATTGAACGTCAAACATTTAATCTAAAGTAGAGGTTCGTTGCAAAGCAGACAAGTAATTTGAAACATTACCGCAGCAGTGTCGAGTTCTATAGTTGTACGGTGCTTCCATTGATCCGTATTTTGCTGGTCAGTTCAAACTAAGGGCTCGATCTTATGACGATCCTTGCGTCAAAATATACGTACATGGGTACAAAAATACTACTTCGAAGTAATACGATGCCCTCTACTACATTGTAGTACAAGTACTATTTTGTAATTTTAGGAACATGCATTTAAATCTGACAGCGAACCTGATTCTGGCAAGCTTATAAACAGTGACTTATCATGATTCGCACTAAGTTTTTATTATAAACACGACGACGTTGAGCATACTACGGAATGGAGAAGTACTGTCCCACACAGCTAGTCGAGTACTCCAGTGTGAAAGTACTCGCAGAAGTCGAAAAGGATATCACTCTCGGGCTTTCTAGATATGAATTGAAGCGATCAAGTGGATTCGCCACAATTTCGATGGCAAGCTTGGACGCTGTACTCGTTAGAGCGGGCTGTAGATCATGGAAAATAGTATCTGCCGTCGTTGGATACCTTATGGCTTGATTCCCTTCCAATTGTTTTAAGTGTGCTTTGCAGTGTCCTCGAACCTGAACGAACTTTTGGCATTCCACGACACTGCAGCGCCGACCGCCTCCATGAGCAAGACACAACCCCTTGTACTGCGCAAGCTTGGCACATCCGGCAAACCCACAACGACGTCCTCCACCATGTGCGACACATAATCCTCGACTTTGAGCTAGCTTTGTACAGCCTTCTCCGCGACAGCGAACCCCTCCTCCGTGAGCTTTACATAGTCGACGAGTTTGCACTTGCTTTTCGCACCCGGGTACACTGCATCGCGCCGCTTTACGACGACGGATTGGTGGCGGCATTCGTGATAAACTCGGCATCGTCGTGAGCACAGAACAGGAAGTTTAAGAATGGACTGAACTAATTGATCTCGGTCGGCTGAGCGCTTGATTAATGATGCTGACCGTACGCTTCACATCACCGGAGAAATCGAGCGATCGAGCGTCACGTGCCGCGTGATGATTCAACCTCCATAATCATAACGAGACTTGGCTTCCACACATTTGAGGTATGCCATCTGTGCGATTGCCCAAGTCGTGTTGAAAGTAACGTTATTATACAGTAGAAACCTGTAGAAACCAAAATCGTGACCGTCACGCAATCCCAACATACAAACCGGGTTGAAACTAACGATATTATAGAAACCCAAGTCATGACCGTCACGCAATCGCAGCATACAATCGGCAGTCTTGCTCATGTATATGTTCAACAAAAACACCTACACACCCTTTGATGCCTACAGTATCGACACCCTCAGGTACAAGCATTATATATATAACAGAACCTTTCGAGCTGGTGTTCAGTTGATCCGTTAAAAATTCTATTGAATGTGAGTGAGAAATAATAATAAATCAATGAGTACCCAGGGAACTAAAAGCCAGCAGAACAGTGTACTTCATAAAGTGTTTGGGTCAGTTTGGTGGTAACCTCCAAGCTTAGAAGAAGTCTTCGCATACGAAGAGTTTTGTATTTTTGCTTGCGAAGTGTACCACACAAATTCAATGGAAATACACCATATTATGTGACACGTATGTGCGTTGTGTACGCTCCCTTATTTTGATTGAATGGTTTCTAACAGCAAAATGAAAAATGACTGGCTGCAGGTACAGCAACTAAGGATATAATACATCCATCTAATTATGAGTTCGTGAGGCCGAGTGTTTTCCTAACCTCTTGCATTTTTGTTCGGGAGGACAATCTTGATCATGTGTATCACACCGCGCGTTTGTTAGAAGAGTTCGATATTGCATGAAGAATTTCGGGGTGCATCTCTTGAAGAGATTATCTTCCAGCGACCATGGCGTCAACCTCATCACCGGATCACTCTGGTGCTTTGTTGTACGGTACCTGTCCAAGTCGGACTCCAACCACACCTTCATGCTCACCCGAACGATCTGGATGTGCTGGCTTCTGTTAAACTGCATCAAATTCCCACACAGCTTCATTGAATCCCACCACTGTAGTTCTGTGAGGGTTTACCACTTCGACGCTTCCTATAATTCCTTTCCGCATTCTCAAATTTAACATGCTCCTTGATCGACGTTGAAGTTGGTCGAGTTTTTGTTAGCAGCAGATTGCTGGTACAGTAATACCGTGTCCACTTGACATTCGGAATACATGAACGGTACCCGGTACATGTACCGTCGGTACGACCGGCACGAGTTCATGCAATTGTTGCTTTGGTATCAGTACAGTGTGTGGGACGTTGATGATGACCGCGCAGCATTACCAGCGTATCGACGACTTGTACGTTGTCCACTTGTTCGTTCTCATTATTCTATGTACGGAATTTTGGAGATGGACATGTTCGGCGGAACCATTGCGAGATGTGTTTTCAAGCTCTCTCACGATAAATCCGCGGTTTTACGGCAAATTGGGAACTTCCTACCCTCACGTTCTGGTACATGAAGGGATGTTTACGCAGGTTTAGTTGGTGGTATGTAGGTGTCACTGGACACTTTCTCATTCCTCAATTTACCAAAGGAAGCACACTTCACTCTCCCTGGCCTTGCCACAGAGTATTTCCAAGACGAATCATGCGTCTACAATACATTATGCTCATGGCTATTGCCACTCTTGTCACAAGCAATGGTGTCGTTTCGGGAGTACCAGTGGTAAGAGCCACAGAAGACGTCCAACTGTGGAAAGCGGCCGATGCGAACCTGATCAATCCGGTCAACACCGAACATGTCCAGCCTAAAAGGAAACGATTTCTACGTACTGGAGACACTAAAACTACTGACTACGTTTACGACCCGACCAAGAAAAAGGTGTTTATTGAGGACAAACTTCATAAGTCTCTGACAAACCCGAAAAAAGCAAAGAAACTCTACAAGCGTTGGTACAAGCGCGGATACTCTGTGAAATTGGTCACTCGCACCCTAAATCAAGGTGCAAACAAAGATGTTGTTGATGTATACGATGAGCTCGCTAAGGGGTATGCCGCGTATTTCAAGAAAAAGAGTAGTTGATCCTAAGCGATTCAGTTACGCTTGGACGTAGATGTTGGTGGAGCAGCTCACAGTTTTACCCATTGGTAGGTACTACTGCGAGTTGTATATGTCCTTATGAGAACAGTTTATAGAATTACCGTTCGATTTCTACATGGAGTATATGTGCAGAAAATATTAAAGTTCTCCTGGTCCACCGCTACATCTCTCGGTGATTG
>NBNE01001386.1:0-12917 GCA_002215365.1 Phytophthora megakarya | reverse complement strand
CTCGGGTGACCGGAAACTGGGATTTACGTTCACGGAGCATTCTCTGTTCACCACCTATAGAATGTCATCACGTATCAGTTCCATATTCCTAGCTCCGGCTCTCAAACCAGGGCAGCTGCGGGTGCCACCTGAATTTCAGGTTGGATCGTCACAACCGCCCCTCTGCACCCTGGTCTTTCACTGACAGAATTGCTTCCGAAATGACAGACCATGGATAGACATCGTGAACGCAGACGCCCTGGACGTAAGAGCACCCCGGATCGCAGAATTTTCAAAAGACTGCCAAAATTCGAGACCTTTCTTCGTCCCCACAATATCCAAGAAATTCCTACTGTCGTATCTTATTTGTTCTGGAAGCCTCTGCCAGCAACGCAACCGAATCGCCAGACATTCGGCAAAATGCCTTCAAACACAGACTCCCAACTTCCGCAGTCGTCTTTGCCAGCGCCCCCGCCGGCGAGCACTCCACCAGGAGACGTCCCGCAATTGCACCGTCCTTCGCGGATCAGCGCGCCAAATGGCGGCGCATCCAATGACGACCCGCCAGCGATTGACAAGCAAGTAATGGACATGCCCGTCAGTCCACGCGGTGAGACGGCTCAAGATAATGGTGAAACGGCTCAAAATAATGGCGCCTCTACTAAGCGCCTTCAGGTGGTAAACCTACTGCGTGGGTCCATCGCTAACTCGGACCGACCCTTCAACGCGCGCAACGCTGCGCAGAACGTGTTGTTAACGTGGCTAGCTAAGTCCACATTCCTCACGGAGTTGGACGAGACTGATACCAAGGCTCGCGCCATTACCGCCGCCACTACTTCGGCAGCTAGTCAAGTCCCTCCAGTTAAAATCAATTCGCCTCCGAGCTACTCGCCTTGCTTCACCACGTAATTCGTCGGTGTGCCTGCCTGCCTTTGAAGTCGATCGTCTGGGCGCCGTGCTCCTACGCGCCGGTTATGGCGGCCTCGACAATCTCGTCAAGATTGTGCACCTGAGCGACCAGGTTGGGTCCGACCTGTCGAAGTTGCTTAGCGAGGACCAAGATATCCGACGTGAGTTGTTGTTGCCTCGGGATGCGTCAGTCGAGCTGAGCCCGAGTGCCTCCGGAATTTGGTTACTAGCATTCCAGCACAACGCGAGTTGGCAGCACTCTTGCGGGTGTACGAGCCTCAGGGTCTGGCTCGTAGAGTATTCGAGATGTCCACGCTCCTGAAGCGCATGTTAGACAAGCATCGCGTCTCTCTGATTTCTTGCACGCTGGGCACCTCCAAGACTACACTCAAATTTGGCAATTCTTCGGACGAGGCTCGCTGTGCACGTCAAGAGTTTGCGGTCCTAGAGAAAGCTTTTAACCAACAAGTGGTTGAGATTTTGGAGTAGGCACAAAGTCGGCTCTCCGAAAGTGACCGTGATTTTCAGCATGCCGCAGAAGAGTACAACCGCCAAGAACAAGTTCTTCGAGACGGGAACGCCGAGTTACAACGCCAGATTGAAGACTACCGCTTGGTTAATCGGCAACTTGAAGATCCACTCCGAGGTGGAACATTCAAGGATCGGTCGCGTGATGAACTTCCTGAACCGCCATAACGCTCGGGTTAGCGGCAATAGGCCACGCCTGAAGGCATTGCTGGAGAAATTCAAAGATGGATCACTTCCACCCGACACCTGAGAAACACAAATTCAACTCAATGCGGCTGACGAGTTCGACGCCGACCCGGGCGTTTACGAGTACGAACGGAGTGTGACGATGAGGAATCCAAGGTTCCTGAGGTACCCAAGCCTGAAGGTTTCCACGGTGGACCTCACGGAACCATCCTCTACTGAGTCTACCCCAGCCAAGTTTCAACGCAAGTTGTTCGGCGGTCTAAGCTCAAGGCTCTCACGGATTTCCAGCTTCGGCCCAGCACTTACACCCGAGCGCGACTGACACCTTGGATCCCACGACAGCCAAAGAGCTCTCCGTCACCAAGGCACACGATAGCCTGACTCACCCTGTCTTTTGGGATAAGCTTTGTGCAGATACCAAGGAGCTCATGCGATCGCACATGTCTTACGATGAGGCTCTTGCTGCTGCTCGGACCGATGCTGAGATTCACTCTCACCTGGATGTTCGACATCTCGTCTACATGTTGTTGCCTCCTTGGGTCAAGTACATTCCCTGTTGGTGTTACAAGGAGGCTGAGTCCAAGCTTTACAAGACCCTCACTTCAGGTGAGGTTCTAACTCGCTGGCCTAATTAGCGTAAGGATATCGAGGATGACGCTGTGAAAATTATGGCAGCACTTTATGACAGTGTTATGGAAGGAGATGATGATGAAGGGCGCGATGCAACCTTCTCTCCAGCTGAAGACAATCAGAACAAACCTTAGTGTCGTACTACCCCTCCTCGACAGGAGAAGCATGTTCGTGATACTACTTCGGATTCGTCATCCCAGAACAAACCCAAGCGGCGTCGTCTCCACCCAAGAAACGCGCCAAGTCAGGCAACGGCAAGAAGGCGCGTCCAGGACAAGAGCGAAAGCAAATGGCTCTGGCACGCAAAAGTTACGAGTCCCTGAGCGACTTGGAGAAATGGATCGTCGAAGTATCTGGTCGTGGCATCCTTTCGTGGCGTCATCACGGTGTATTGATGAAGTTTCCTCCTGGCACGGCTAATGCTGTGACGCAGTCATTCGGGTTCCCGGACTACGCTCCAAATTTGGTCAAGAACGAGGACGTTAAAGCATTACGCCAGCACTGGGACCCAGTCGTATTCAATGAGCTTATGGACACGAAACCTTGGGACGTCATGTTCGAAGATCGTTCCAAGTTTCTGATTCTTCACGTGCGTGAGGACCTGAGTGGCGTTGCTCGCGAGTCCCTGGATGGCATTCATGTCTGTACATCGTCGTGCGATGGTTCGGACACTGAGTATTCATCGATTTGGAGACCGATGATCCTTACTCTATGGAACTTCACCGCGAACGCAAGGCCGAGTGTGGCAAGGCCAAGAACGAAGGCAAGAAACCCCTGAATGATCGTGTCGATGCCAGTCTTGAGGAAACGATTCTGGATGAGCCCGGTTCTTGGACCATCCCTGCCAAATGCTGTCACTGGAAACTGTTGCATGAGTCGCACGTCAAGGACGATGGCACTCGCTATACACTGAATGAGCAGATGGAGCTCCTGGATGACCAAGAGCCAGCACGTGTCCAGTGGAACACTTGACCCTCTGTTAAGGACCGAACCAAGCATCTCCCGGAGGACTACCCATTGAAACCCCTGAAAGGTTCACATCGCCAGTCGCAGAAGAACCGCATCACCCTGGATTTCGACTAATTGACTCTCCCAGATCTATTTTGAGTATTATATGTCACAGCAAAAGCGTTAACATCCAGAATACAACTGTCATTCTCATATACCATGTTCATTGTCTTATGTGTCCATCAAACCACAGCCGATGCTTTTCACACCGTCCTCATATCCATCATCTCCAAATCACACCTCACATTCAACACTCTTAGTCGTCACGTAAATTCCGCATTCGGCATCCCGAATATCTCTACAATATTTCTCACGAATGAAACAAAATCTAAATCTGTTCACATATTTTCACGGTCTAGTGTCGTTCAGGTAATGTCATTCGGGTTGACTACACTCTCGGGTGGTCATCCCCGGCTGCATCGCCTGAAAACGAGCTCGTGCTCGCGTCCCTTTGTTGAATTCCCACAACAGTGATCCACAATTGAGCTGTGACGCCGGAATCTACTCTAGGTCATCATACCCCTTCCACTTGACGAGATATTCTCGAGGTCGCCTCGCTGTTCGGGTGCGTTTCACCCATCGTACATCCTGAATTGATTCCACTTCTAACCCATCATTCGAGCTATCCGGCTCCCAACTGACCTCAGGCAATAGCGCCGCAACGGAATCATCATCTGCGACGTCAACCTCGACTGTCGGTCTCTTTGGGAAAACTAATCTCGGTTTGAGTTGGCTAATGTGTACCCAAGGGTTAAACGGTAACCCGTGTCTTTCACCTTCAGTCTCATGCGAAAATCATCCCAAACTTCATCGCCCCTGAATGGCCCATGCCACATGTGTGCTAGCTTCCGACTCAATCCAGTCTGGACTTTCGGGATGTACAACCGCCCTTCTTAAGAGTTCCAACCACTTTCGGGTTTGTTCGTCCGAACGCATCTTCTAGGCTTTCTTCTGGAGATCCCCAGCGCAAGCAAGTGCGTAGCTGTATTCCCGCTGCAGCTTCCGTCGCCACTCATATGCGCTGCGTTCAGGAACGCTTGAAGGTTTTTGGTCCTAGCATCGCTGAAACCGTACTTCGGGCATCCCAACAATGAACCCAATAGAAAGGGTGTCCAGTCTAGTCGTGTCGAACGAGACATTCCGGGCGAACACCAGTCGCTCAGCGTGATCATCCTAGTCGGACTGATCCATCTCGGCGACGTGTGCTCGAACACTCCGAATGACCGTTTGTACAGATCTCTCCTGCTGCACATTCGCTTGTGGGCGGTATCCGAGTATAGCACGTTGTCGCCTACCTAAGAGTTCTCGGAACCTTGTGAACACTTCACTCATGAACCGCGGGTCCTGATCGTGCCGTATCATGGAAGACGCCCCGAATCTCTGGAACACTTGTTCCTCATAAGCCTTAGCGACATCTTGAGCGATAGTAGCCGATATGGATTTACACATCACATACCCTGAAAACATATATTGAAACAGCAGAACGATAGTGTTCCCTCTGGCCGACTCTGGCATGTGAGTCACGAAAACTATAGAAACTGCCTCAAATGGGTACCGTGGTTCAATATTCCCTGGCGAAGGTCCAGCATTAGGGAGGCCTCCTTTTCCACTGGACATTCCTTCACAAAATGTTGGACGTCCGTGTACATACCGGGCCAGTAGAATTCGGTACGTAGCTTCTCATGAGTCCGGCTTATCCCATGATGTCTACCTTGAAAATCTTCATGCGCATGGTGCAACATGTCTTCCCGAAGTGAACTTGGGACAACCAATCTCAGATTATCCACAACGTCTCGTCGGCTTCCGCGAATAGAGTGTGGAAGTCTATACAATATTCCTCTATCATCCAGAACGAACAGATCTGTGACCTTACTGATCTTCTTCAGACATGTGGATGGGAATCCTTCCAGTCGTCCTTCAGGAACGCCCTAATCTCTGCAAGATACTCATCCTTCTCTTGATGAACCTTGACCCGTCTCCAGCGTTCGGCCTGAATTCTACTGGTCCCATGGGTGGAACCTCGTCGCCATCAACTTCTTGAGTTCGCGATCTTGTGAGTACAGCCATGCCTCGGGCAGCAGAAGATAGAGGTTCACAATCAGGACCAGGACCATGTCTCGTTCCTGAATCGCCATCTTCTTCACCAGAGTCTTGTATAGGGTGTCCACTGTGAACTCGGGTGTCAGTGCCTTCCGACGGCTTCACGAACCATTCGCGAATCTTAGACGCTACTTCCAGGTGTCGTTTCTCGAGGTCATCCTGAACAGTCCAGGATTCACCTTGGGCAAGAGTTTTCGAGGTCAGGTAATCGGCGGCCTGGTTGAACTTGCGCTTCATGTGTACCAATCGGATCGTCTGGAAACGCTTCTTCAGAGTTTCACATTCAGCTAGCCTCCTTTGGAGATTAGGCTGGATACGATTAATCAGACCTTAGACTTGTTGAATCACAATTCTCGAGTCACCCACAACAACTGTGTCCTGAATCCCTCTTTCTAAAGCCATTGCAAACCCTTTAAGCATCCGAAGTATTCCGCGTCGTTGACGATGACTCCGTCCAGGATGTATCCTCGAGCATCCAAAACTTTTCATTCAGGTAGCTGCCATAGAATGCATCCGCAGCTGCCCTTTCTCGTGGAAGTTTTGGCCGCACCATCGAGATTCAGGACTACCCCGGTGTACTCTATTGATAGCATTTCGACACTCACGACAGGAGGCGGTTTGCCTTTTACGATTTTCGGGGTGGCACGTATCCCTTCAGCGCCAATCTCGTGAGAAAGGTATGGTATGACACGCTTCCCGAACTCGCTCTTGGGCAAGCTAACTGAGACACTCCATTACCGTAACCGATAGAGAAATGTACCTAGATCACCGCATAGTAGATCCCACGTGGCCCCCCATGCGCGATGTCATCAATATACGAACTGCGCCCCAAGACGGGCCCCATTTGGGATGGTGCAAGGATATTGCGTCTGAAAACCGTCATTTGCTCCACTAGCAGTGTCATACCGCGTTCCACATCCATTTCATCCCTCGGCGACTGAATGCCCAACTTCAAGTAGTCCAGCACGTCCTGATCCACAAGTGCTTGTTCTTCGGGTGGTAGCTCCACAAATCCCACAGGCAATTGTTGATCATCTGTTGGTAAATTAGTGGGGCGTTTTTCAACCCGAATGGTATACGTACCCATTGGAAATGCCCGAATAGTCAGGTGAATGCCGAGATCAGTTTAGCCCTCTCAGTCATTCGGACTGTCCAGAAGCCACTCGCCATATCAAGACTCATGAACCACATCATTCCTTCAAAACCAGTAATGAGATCGTCGATCAGTGACAGCGGGTAATTCGACAACTGAATGAAGCTGTTCACGACTTGATAGTCGATGCACATTCGAACGTCCACTCCATTCTTCTTGAGTACGATCACAATTGGGGATGCCCATGGCGATTCAGAGTGTTCAATCAGTGTAGCTTCCAGAAGCTTCTTCAATAACTTGTATACCTTGATTGCCAAAGGCGGACCGACCGATCGGGGTCGTTGTGCTATTGGATTGGCGTCCCCCAAGTAAAAATCGCAAATGACGCCGCTCGCCGGAGGCGGGGCAGCATTTCCATCACCTAAGAAGATCTTCTGGTGTCTTTTCAGGACGGCCTTCAGCTGCTTCTCCTGAGCTTCCGTGCTCTCGCCAGGTTTTCCAATGTCAGCAGCCTCGATATCACATTCAGGAGAGCGATCGTCTAGGTCGGGTAGCATAACCAGCTGATCCTTCAACTCAGACATAAGCTCGCTCCCTTCACGAATGTAAACCGCTGGTTCTAAATCGAGTTCCTCAGCGCTCCCTCGCATGCACCTGGCATACGCTGCATCAAGTCTTGCGAGCGGTGTTCCGGGTACGGCAGAAGAAGGTAACTCGAAACCCTCGTCTTCTATACTCGGGTAACCCTGGAATGCGTCGCATTCCGATCCCTGAGCCATCTCATCTAAGACTTCTCCACAGGATCCAGAATTAACAATCTCCCCGCCATCCTGGGCGTTGACATCCAGGGTGCCAGATTCAGGCGAAGCTTCGACAGTCATGAGTGGACCAATCACGCTCGGGGAATACTCCCCAAACGTAGCATCCTCAGCCGATTCCACGCCATCGATGTCCCTTTGCAGTTCAACTCTTCCACAACCTTCGTAACCTGGGCTCGCTCGGGTTCCCTTGGCCTCACTAGAAACTTCGTTGGCCATTTGTATTTGGGGACAATGACTGCAGGCGGAGCCGCATCCTGAATAATCTGTTCATACCCTTCCTGACGCACCCTTGCCTTCGCGGAGAATGTGTTCTCCTGAATAATCTGTTGCCAATCCATATACCTTCGTAACCCAGGGCGTACGAACTGTCCAACTATGGGGATGTTCCCATACTCCGCAATCCGTGCAACAGGTGTCCTAGGCTCGATCCAACAATCTCGGTCCGAAACGTTGACTACTTTTATCGCTATGGCCCACGATCGGTCGCCGTAAACAATCTGGGTGAACCATTGGCCCCCTCGTCCTGCCCATACAACATCTTGGAGCGGGCGACACTGTCCATATCGGATGGCCACATTTGTTCTCTGGGTCGCAGATGCAATCCTCGAAGGGGGCAGACTAGGATATCCCGGTATATACGTCTTCGTACAGTATACCCGTACATCAAAATCGATTCTTCATCCGGAAGACCTACCATTCCTTCACGAATACCTAGACGTACCCCAGCACTGAACATGAAATCCATTCCTAAGAGTACGTCCACTCCTTCTCCGATGTTCGTCACCCAGACGTCCATAACATACACGACTCGCCATCCCAAAGTGATCTTGATCTGTGCACTCGAGGTGATATAACTCGGGACGCCACCTAATCCTGACACCTTGATCCGCTTCTGTGAGTTTAACTTGATCTTGAGCCTACGCGCAAGGTCCAAACTGATCATACTCACAGTCGCTCCGGTGTCAAGTAATTTCTGCGTCCTGAAATTGTTCACTGCTCCATGAACCGTAGCACACTGATGTCTTTCCACTTCACGATCATACTCGACACCACCAACCATACCGCTCCCTGGGGTCTAACTTGAATTCAGGTTTACCTTCGGGTTCTGGAGGCTATGGCGGTCCTGAAATACTTTGTCGAATATCCAGATTATCATGAATCATGTAGGTCAAACATTGTGGGTTATCTTGGTTCCTGGTCCTCAATTCGGGGCCGACATACGCTAACACACACAATTCTGAGGGTTCTCTCAGCCCGACGCGTACCGAATCCCCATTCGGCGGGCTTAGTGGGTTAACCGCTCTTCCTCAGAATCGCCCTTGCCATTCAGGATGTCTTCCCGAACATGGCTAGGCAGGTCAGCTAGGCCTCCTTGAAGAACGGGTTTCTTGAACTCTTGGAAAGCCTTCCACTCGTCACAATGTCCATCGTGATATTCTTCACACTTCGGGCACGACTTAGTCATACAACTACGTGATGGGTGTCCACGTCTGTAGCATTGTCCACATACCATGTCAGTCCAGTACCTCTCCAGGCGATGTCCAAACTTCTTGCATTTCTCACAAAATTCCAATCGATTCTGGTTGTTGTAAGGCTGGCATCCCTGAAACGCAGCTGGCTGCGCAGGCGGCGGCACCGGTGGTCTTGGATTAACACTGGAACCACTTCTGGCATTCGGGTTCGCCGGCTTCCATCCCACATTGTTCATGATGCGATAAACCTCGTGAATTTTGATCTTCCCTGCTCTGGAGCGTTCTATTCGGGTTGTCCAAAATCTGGGCATCCTGAATCACGGTGGACAGTTCTTGGAAGACAGCATCCTTTTCGTCCACGTCTTGCTCAATCTGGACTGACTGCTCGACGTCCACATCTTCATCATCCTGAGCAACGTAAGCTCGGTTCTAATTCCGCTGTCGCATTCCACCTCGGGCGACGTTGTCCGCTCTGAAGTTATGATTGGGAGGCGGCTGGGTGGAATAGCTTCCGCTCGCGTTCACTTCTTCTTGTTGCTTCAGAACGTACTCCAGGTCGGACACTTTGCAGAATCTTTGACTTTGCAATGTCGACCTGAGCGACGTGTCCGTCAGGTTTTTGATGAACCGCTTGATGTGTTGTTCACGTCGACGTTCAGACGTCCTGAATTTCACATCCGCCCGATCAGCAGCTAAGTTCAGGCGAAACAGGAACACCAGAGCTGTTTCATCCTTGTACTGCTTGATCGTATAGTACTTCTCCGAATCAGACCCCGAGACTTGCAATACTCGCGCTTGAACTCTCGAGCCAGGCGTCCCCAATTCGTGCGCACACGTTTCCCTAGCTGGCTCATCCAGTTTCGGGCCGCGGGCGACATCTTCGTCTTGAATTCGTATATCTTCATCTGATCCGTCGAACCAGCCTGGATGGTCATGTTCAGGACCTTCTCCCACCATCGGCGTCGTGCCGTGAGGGACTGCTTCTCGTCGAAGTCGTCCAATGCGTTGGTGAACGTCCTAAGAGTGAGCATATTCCTACCTTTAGTATTGATAACCATGGTCGTGTAGGGTGGCATGTCGTCCGACGAACTGTCGGAGTCACTTGAGCTATCGTCTTCTTCGCTAGACTCGCCACTCGAGCTAGGTTCTGAGGGATCTTCATCCTAACGTGAAGGCTTCTTGCGTAGTTCCTTCTTAGGCGGCTCCTTATCTTCCGACCTCGCAACCCCCGTCGATTTTGCTTCCGTCTGTCGTGACTTCACTCGGGAGCCGCTCGTCTTTGCGATCCTGGATCCTTGTTTCTCTTTCAACCGGACATCTCCCTTCTCATACTTTGTTTCAGTCAGACTCGGGAGAGTCAGTTGGAGCTGAGCCGCAAAGGCACTGTCGCCAGATGTGTCCTGTCTATGTACCACGCCATCCTTGATCGCGTTACCTGATCGTGGGTACGCTGGCGAATGGACACCTTGAACTTCCGTCGATGTTGCACGAATGTTACTTGAAACTATTCCACGAATATTCTTCGAGCTTCGATTAACCCTCTGATCCTGATTGCACGCCTCCTTCAAGGAGGTGATCTCCTCTTGCAAACGGTGTATCTAAGCACTCATCACGGATTCCCCTGGTCATTCAGACTCTTCAGCAAGTTGGTTGCCCAAGCCGCTTTCGCCTTCTCGGCCTCCGCTTCGCGTCACTGCCAGCACTATTCGAACTAGGTTCCCGCGGCCTTCAGCGCGCGGACGACCTCATGGCTTGTGACATCATTTGGTCTAGCTTCAGCGGGTCCTCTTGAGACATGAACTGAGGCAGTTGGCGCTTCAACATTCGGAACGGTTACACCCTTGACGACCCCAGGGCGAGCCGCCAACATCTGGATCACCTGGAAAGCTTGGTCGACATGCTGATTGAGGTGGACCTGAGTGGTGTCTTGTTTCGATTCCATCCGAGCCAACATGTCTTGCGTCGATCTCATCGCGTTCAATGCAACCTGAGACGCCCCTGACGTCGCTGAGTGGCGCGACCTTCCTGAGCGGCTTGTCATCTCTGACTTGATCGACCGACTTGGCGACCGCCTGGATGAACGTCTTGAACGCTTTGAGTGCCGACGTTTCCGAGCAGCATCACTGGAATCCGATTCCCTCGGGGAATCGTCACTTGGGTTGATCCACGTCTGTAAGTATACTTCCGGGATGTCCTCGACCTGTTGCCACTCCGAATGAAGGCCCGCCCTGACTCCGACATAACGACATCGTCAAGGTTAGCTGGTATTGACGGCACCGGGAGGACAGCTTCAGTTACTTGAACACCCAGGCTACTTTCAGGTTGGATGACGTCTCCCTGAGCTGCAAATACCATTCCGGCTGGGATGGCATGCGCGAACTGCATATGCTGCGCGGCGCCTCCCGTCATAGACCATCTCGAGGACGCCGGGGATAAACCATTCCCAGATGACCGGAATTCGAGCGTTCCAGAGAGATTCGACTCATCCAAACCCGTTGGCGTAGCTCCAAACATCGTTGATCCATAGTCCGAACTTGGCGTCGGAGATCCACTTCGGGTTGCCGACGGGTAGCCATGCTCCGGTCATCCTGAGTTGACGTCCGGTTGGACATCAGCGAACTCATTGACGGAATGGGCGACGGCCGTGGAGGTGCGTATTGCTGGCGTTTCGATTCAGGTTCTCCAAGTGATGAACTCGCAGGACTGCGATGCACTCGGACTCCAGCTTCCCTCCAGCGTGTAACACGCTCACTTCCAAGTAGCTTCGCCTCGTAACTCGACATCAATGAATCACCTTCAGCATCCTCCGGTTTCATCTACTCCAAATGATCGTTCAGGTTGCGTGCATCAAAAGGAGACACGACTCGACATTGTACTCCCGAAATGACTTGCTGCCACTCCAGGAGCTCTACAGCCAAGAGGTGCTGCAACTCCCTTGCCACACTTCGCATCGTATCAACTTCAGCTTTGGGTGCGCACACTCGGAACCATTCTGAAACCAGGTTACGGAACTTGAATCCAACCTCAAAGAACATCGTCTGCAAGACTGCGGCGCACTCTCGCACGGATAGCTCGTTGAAGGGCACCGTCACCGACGTGAAATCTGTAGCCATGTTTGGCGCCAATCTGATGAGTCTCCATTCTGAGATCCAAGTCTGTGCTCGGGCTCCCGATGGCATTCGCGACTCCAAATATTCCGACGTTGCCATGACAGGTCCATATGACGCCTGAAAGTTGGGTGCGGGATGAGGCCAGGCGTACTCGATCATTGGAGACATCACGAACTCCAAAGAGACTTGTTCCCATTGACGCACTGGATCACCCACGTACAGTTTCACCACATTCGGGGCAACCGGATTCTCAGACGCCCCAGCATCGTCCACGGCAGTCCGATCGACTGTTTCTTGGGTCGAGCTTGGAGCCTGTATCCGGGATGCTACCTACTCATTCGGCACTTGCGCGCACGAGTTCGAAGACACCGACGTCTCGAGCCTCGACTGTGAGACGTCACCCAGGATGTCCGACGTGGCATCCTCCTTGACGGTGGACAGCGGACCTTTCAGCTTAATAGTGGCATCTGCCCGGAATCGTTTTCTCCTCCAGGCCGTCAACCTCGATCACATCATCACCCAGCTGAGACCTCTCCGAAGTTTAATCCACAGCTGGGGACTCAATCTTGACTGCGCCCCCCACCGGCACCTGCTCGGGCACGTCCGGACCAGACACACCCAAAAACCTCCACACTCGAGTCTGAGATGGAGTCTGCTCCAGAGCCAACCGGCGCGGTCTCTTCTTGGCCATCCTCAGCGGTGCCATCCAAGGTGACATGGTGCACATCTTGGATTTCCTCCTCCGAGTCTGGCTGAGTGCGACCGTCCTTCAACTCTGCCACATTGTTTTCCTCGCGGGCGACAGCTCTCCGAGCGCGGGCCTCCTTCTCGATTACTTCAAGGGGCTTCTGCTCTTCGAGGTGCAAACCCCGAGTTCGACGCGACTGTCGTAGAGTTCTTACGACCACGACCGCGTCCTTCACCTTCGCGCGTGTTCTCAACTTCGCTCATAACCACCGAGATTAGTAGGTTAGTAGCTCTCAACACCCCTTAAGATCCTAATTGCAAATGTACAATAGCGGTGAAATCCCTGCTTCGAATCCGGGCACGCGCACCAGTTGTGACGAAGTGGGTGACCACT
>NBNE01001385.1:0-12919 GCA_002215365.1 Phytophthora megakarya | reverse complement strand
TCGGATAATGTTATAGTGGAAGGCAAACCCGTACTGGAGCTCGACTCAAATGGCGAAGCTTCGTACACATCAGGAAGCGGCACAAAGGAGCTGTCATTTTTCTACGAAATTCAATCTGGAGAGACATCGGCAGATTTGAATTATGCCTCAAACACTGCTCTTCGAACATTTACAGCACCGTTTTCAAAGATAAAATGCAGTTTGTGCTCTGGTTCTGGAATTGATGCCGATACAAGACTACCAGGTCTACTTAGTACAGGCAGTCTGGGGTGGAATAACGCACTCGTAGTCGATACCACACCGGTGGTCATTACACAGATTTCATCCAGTCGACCGAACACTGCAGCAGGAGACATTGGATATGGTCCGGGCGATATCGTAGATATCATCGTGACTTTCTCTACTGATGTAATAGTGACTGGAACTCCATCATTGACTCTAAATTCTGGCGGAACAGCAAAATTCACGTATGCTGGATATCGTCAACTGCTTGATATCGGCGTGAACGCTGTAATTCCGGTAACGTCGGGACAATTTGCCATCATGTATAGCGGAGCCACCTCGGGCTGCATCAATTTTGATGATCCTGATAGCTCTGCTGAGACCTCATTGAAATCGCGTCTTCTAGAGTTAAAAGCCATTGCTCGGATTGGTATTGTGTCTGTCACTAAGACCAAGAAGAAAAACGGGAACCGCTTTGAGATCCTCTTCGACTCCACCAAGGTTATTGACGTTCCGCTTGCCATTGAGATGACAATTTCAGACATGTGCGATCCTCTTCAGCCATCGACAGCAGCACAGGAAACTCTCATATCTCGAAGTACTGACAACCAAGTTGTATTTCATTACTCTGTTGGGGTAGGAGACAGTGCTGCAGTACTTGATGTCGTTAGCACCAGCATTTCTCTTAGCGGAGGAGCTTCTATCATGCGTCAAGCAGCATCGCCTGAAATTATGGCTAATGTAGTTTTACCAGTGTCCAATTCACCGCAAAGTTTAGCGTCGACTAAATCGTTAAAAATTGACGGAACTCCAGCAAGTATCGTCGATATCATTTCGGATTCATCAGCAGGCACGTATGGGGTTGGCTTCCCTGCAGTTGCGAGTCCTTCGTCTGTGGCACCAGGAGAAATTCTGTTCCATCTCGTATTCAGTCGCCCAGTTGTCGTGGTTGGTACCCCTAGTATGGAAATGGCAACTGGGTCATTACGCCCAAATGGCGAGATTGTTCCCAACCGCTTTGCGAAATTTGTCAACCAACCTCAGTCGAACCAAGTCGCGTTCCTTTATCACATTCAAACGGAGGACTACAGCACAAAACTCGCGTTTGCCAGTGTCAACGTTCTTCAAGATGAAAATATTTATTGTGTATCATCGACGATGTCTGTGCGAGCATCCCTCGTTCTTCCAATTCTTTCACCAAGCAACGCTGTTATTAAAATTGATGCATATTCTGTTCCAGCGACTGTGAAATTAGCTTCTACAACGCACGATGGAGTGTATGGAGTAGGAGAATTGATTGAGATCCAAGTCACGTTTTCCAAAGAAATCGTGCTGTTGTCTGGTTTGAATCGAAATCAAGATTGGCATGCACGATACCCTGTAGCTTTGGAATTTATGAACAATATTTACATGATGTGGACAGAACGGGACGATATGCAGGCTCCTACCAAGAGTTTTCTCTATTTGCGAGTATTTTCCAGCGGAACATTGGACGTTGTACCAACTGCTTCGGTATCTCCAATTAATCGCCTACCGAACACGTTTATTGAAAAGGTTGCAATGACAGTGTGGAACGGAAAGCTCTACGCAGCTTGGGATGAAGGAGGGTTTATGTATTGTGCCGTATTTGAGGGTCTCGCTTCGACAAACCCGTGGACTTTGATCCCCAACATGGGAGCGAATAGAAATCTCGCGATGTCTGGCAGTGATCCGGTATTACTTATGTATAATTTGCAGCTTGTGATGATCTGGAGAGAAGAAGCCCTTCCGGTGGGAAGTAGTAAATTAGTTGGACAGATTCGTGTGGCAGTACGAAACGATGACAACGATGCTCCCCTTTGGATTTTCCACGATGGCAATCAGATTGATAAAGGATTAAACAAAAACCAGTTGATGGATGCAGATGATCCGGTTGCAGTGGTTTATCGAGGAAGGATGTATGTGTCATGGTCTGAGGTGAACAACAAAGGTTCGTACGAAATTGTGATCGTACGGCGCAATATTCAGACTCGGGATTATTCCACTTGGACATATCTAGACGCACTTCCATCAACGTATCCTGCCTATAGCTTCCTGTCATCTTACAACCCACAGTTTGCAGTACGACGAACAGGAATTGAAGACATGGCGTTGATGATTTCTTGGTATCGAGATACTGTCACTAGTAACGTATCGGAAGTGATTACAGGCCAAGTACTTGACTTGGATTGGGAAGCTTCTGTGACTGGTAGCATCCCACAAACGATCAACGCAGCCGATGACAATGCAACAGCTAACAATGTAAACCCGAATAGTATCGAGCAGCGATTTGTCACGTGTGGAGACAACGTTTATTCCTCGTGGTTGGATCTAGATCGAAGTAGTGACACTGATGGAGCTTATGTGGTTAAATTGGCCACTTTGTCATCGGGGGCGGATGTTTACACAGGTTGGACCCTAGCAGGAAGACAAAGCAACATGAATCATAATCCGAAACGAGACACAATCGACTCGTCTCTTGTGTGCTCCAAGTCTTCGGATGGAAAATCTCAAGCTGGCCTCGTATGGACAGAGTATGACGGATACTCTATCAAACTACGCTTTCGTCACTATGCGATTATACCTAGAACCCCTGGAACAACTTCTACAAGTTTCGGTGAGACGGTAGCAGGGACTCCAATCCTGATGCTAGCGACTCAAACCAGCCCACTTGGATATGCTGCATGTACAGATAAAAGCGGCTCTACCACGACAATGCTTACGTTTACGTACATTGTTCAGCCAGGCGAATCAACACCACTATTAGAAATCACGGGACAAGATGCACTAAAACTCAACGGTGCAGTGATTCGAGATGTCTTTGGTATGATTCCAGATTTCACTTTGTTTCCAGACTCGACGAATTTGCGGAGCTTGAGTTACAATAGCAAACTAAATATCGACACCACACCTCCTACGGTTCAAAGTGTTACGACCAAGAATCCTTCGGGAGAATATGGTGTCGGAGAACTCCTACAGATCCAAGTCACCTTCTTGTATCCTGTAGTTGTGATTATTGGGGATCCAGCAAGTCCTCCAATGCTCAATCTCCGTTCGGATGAACTACATCTACTGACAAGTTCACAAGGAGTTGCTACGTACACTGGAGGTTCCGGTTCAACCGTTCTCACTTTTGAATACACCACAGGTCAACTGGATTATTGCGAGAAATTAGACTACATGGATACAGCATCTCTAGTGCTCAATGGAACTACGTGGTCGATCAAAAGAAATTCCACTCGACCAACTACCGATGCCGTACTCACACTTCCACCACCTAAGACAGCAAATTCGATCAGTGGAAGTCGCACCATTGTGATCAAACCTACCCAACCCAGTGTTGTTGGGGTAACTTCTGCTACTCCTGATGGCACGTATTATCCTGGTGATACGATTCTTATTGACATCACTTTCACTTTACCCGTTGTGGTGTTTGGGTTCCCTGTTTTACTCTTGGCAACTGGCGGTGATTCGCCAACTCGAGCCTCCCTGAAATCGGGTAATGGCACTGTAAAACTCACATTTGAATATAATGTTCAGATCGAAGACGCGAGTGATCATCTGGACGTATTTGACGATCGCGTTAAAGACGATCAAGCTTATTTCGTCCAGGCATTGCAGTTAGCAGGATACTCTGAAATCAAACGAGCTTCGACTAATCCGTTCACTGATGCTGTTATTGCGTTACCGGCCCCTGGTCTGCCAGGATCTTTATCTGCTAATAAAAATATTGTGGTGGACTCGACACAACCTACTATTATCGACGTTCGATCCACTGTTGTTAATGGGACATACGACATTGGCGAACAAATCGACGTGTTGGTTGTGTTTTCTCGACAAGTGGTGGTAACTGGCGTCCCCGAAGTCATTCTCAATGTTCATTCAGAATACCAGCGGACAGCAGTGTATGCTGATGGCTCTGGCACAAATATCCTCCGATTCTCATATATACCGAAGGAAGGCGACAATACACGAAATATGGCACTTGACATTCAGGATGAGTACTCATTGATTCTACTTCCTCTTCTTGGTGGTGCAGAGCTTTTACACGAGCCTGCTCAAATACTTTGTCGATCAGCACAACCGATGCTTGCAGCTAATCTAATGCTCCCTGTTCCTGGTGTTGCTGTTCGTGCTGATATTCCTCATAGTCTTGTTGGAAACTATTGGAAGATTTTCGTTAGAACTGATGGTTTCCGTGTGAAAGCGATCGAATCGAGTGTTCCGAGTGGTGTGTATTCTCCTGGCCAACTTCTCGTCATTTCTGTCGTGTTTTCCGGCTTAACTATTGTTCAAGGAATTCCTCAACTCAAGCTGAACTCTAACACTGCTGTATACGCAACGTATCGTGGAGGAACTGGTACAGCGAAACTTATGTTTGAGTATATAGTGGCAACTGGTGATAGTTGCACCATACTTGAAGCCGCATCTCGGAGTGCACTGGAGCTAAATGGAGGGGCGATCACTGACAGCAATGGGATCTACGTTCCTCTACGGCTTGGGGCCCCAACAACACCAGGTAGTTTATCAGCAAACTATCACATTCAAATCACATCTACGCCTCCTGTAGTTCAGCGTGTTTACTGCAAGGACAGCGACGGTAGTTATGGCGTTGGAGATACTTTGCATCTCGCAGTCGAATTTTCGCGACAAGTTGTTCTTCCAAATCCGCAAGTTGGGCCTGTTCCAGCGTTGCTATTGCAATTTGATGGCGGAACTCGTGCAGTAGCGTATACTTCAGGTGATAAGACAAACACCTTCATGTTCACGATACAACTTCAGAACGGAGATGCCGCAGCAAGCCTGGATTATGCTAGTAAAAATGCCTTAACGGGAACGATCCTCGCATTATCTACCACTCCGACTACAATTGTGAACTCGGAGCTCCCCATTCCTGGAAGTGATGGGAGTTTGTCTGATTCTTCTGCCATAATTGTAATGTCAACACCTCCGTCTGTTGTGGACATTCGTGGTGCGAATCGTAATGGAACTTACGGTCTCAATGACAAGCTTCGAATTCGTGTGCAATTCTCGTTTCCAGTATTTGTCAGCACTTCAGCAGCAAAGTCTTGTGCGTTGACACTTGCTGTTGGTGGCATTGAGCTCCGTAGAGCAGTTTATGTCGGTGGATCCACTACAACGCAACTAGAATTCGAGTACACCGTTCAAGCAGGTGATCACTTAGCGAAACTCGATTATAGTGGAGTTAACAGTCTGCAGTGCACAATTCTTCAGTACACAGCAGTTCCATCACTACTGGCATCAAACGCTTTACCATTACCTGGTGCAGTGGGTAGTCTCAGCTTTTCGTCTGCACTTCGCATCGATTCCTTAGCACCGAAAGTTAACTCTGTTTCATCAGGGACGGCGAACGGTGTGTATGGTGCAGGTCAGCTAATAGACATTATAGTCACATTTTCTGACGCTGTACTAGTACCTGCTGGTGCTACACCTCGTTTACGACTTGCTATTGCTTCGAATACTGCGGTCAATGCACTATTTGGTAGCCCTCCAGAGCCGTTTGCGACGTACACAGGAGGGTCAGGAACAAACGTTTTGAAGTTCGCATACACTACTGTTTACGACTTGCTATTGCTTCGAATACTGCGGTCAATGCACTATTTGATAGCCCTCCAGAGCCGTTTGCGACGTACACAGGTGGATCAGGAACAAACGTTTTGAAGTTCTCATACACTACCCAAGCAGGGGACATGGCTTTACCATTGGAATATGCAGGTATTGACGCTCTCTCGATACTGGGGAATGGTGCTCCGTTGTCTGCGGCTGCTGCCAATTTAAAGAACTACCGATTTGCGTCACTTCGGTTGCCTCAACCTGGAACGACAGGTAGTCTCAGCAATAATCGAGACATTCACATCGATACGCTAGAACCTCCACGAGTTCTCAGTGTGGGAAGTCCGACATCTGACGGAATCTACACGGCAGGCGACATACTCACAATTTCAGTGATGTTTTCGGCATCTGTGACTGTAGCAGGGCCCAAACCTACTCTGTTGTTAATCACAGGGAACCCAGACACGTCGGTCACGAACAAAAAAGCTGTCTACGTCTCGGGATCTGGTACGTCCGTCCTCTTATTCGAATACAAGGTTCTTGTTGGAGATCATATCGACCGACTGGAGTACAAACCCTGTCCACTTGCAGAACGAAGCAACTTCGTTGAACGCAAATTGGATAAACTAGTCATTTGCTCCAGTACAGGGAATGCTCTTCAGTTAGGTGGTGTTGGTAGCAGTATTAAGCGCACAGCAACCGTCCCTGTTACCGATGCTGTACTAGATCTTCCAGAGGTAAACGACTGGGCAGAAATTCGCTTCGCTACGACCAACAACGATGTCATCTACGTCCCCCAAGTTGAACCAATTACTGGTACTGCAAATGCAGATCGATCCCGTATTTCACCGTTGGTGAACGAATTCAGTATCTCCCAATACCGTGGAGCTATCAACATTTACAGCAATGGAATTCCAAGTCACGATACTACATTGAAAGACGTCATTAAAGAGCAAATGTATTTTGTCGAGCTTCAGCGGTTCCCGACTCAGCAAAGTCTAGCACTCAATCTCTCAAATGTACCTGACGGATTCACAGGAATCTTCCTCAATGGTATTTTATTCAAAAACAGCAACAAAAGTGTCGTAGCAACAGATGAATGTGGAGGTGCGATCGATGCGGATGGTCGATATTTCTATGTAAACCTCCCATCGTGTTATCTTGCAGCAATGCGCGAGCCACGCAGCGTTCGAGTGAGTTTAACTGGTCAAGTCATTAGACCACCATCGGTTATTGTTGCATACGCGCTCGATGGGTTTCCAGTCTACGGGTATTACGATGAAAATGGAGCTCTACCGAGTGATTTGGATGAATGTCATGGGCGAATACGACAAAATGGACAGTTCGGCTACCATCTAGTGCCTCCTGAAACATCCGCTTCGCCTTTTATGCCTTGTTTGAAAGGGATCGATATGACGTCTGCAACACAGTCTCAACTCGCTGTTTTTCGATATCCCGTCGATATATCAGCGGTGGAGGGTTTGTCACTGTCAGACTTGACGAAATTTAATAGCTTTGTGATTGATGAAAACCCTGCACTTGCTCAAGCTGACATTTGGTTGAATCCTGGAAACGTGTCAGTGGTGTACACGTCAACTTCAGTGATAGTCCGTAGCACGGGTATTCCTCCTGCTGGAAGTAGCTATGGACCTTTCCCAAATGCTTACAACCGACACAGCGTACACGAACAAGATTATGTTTTTCAATTCCCACGAAACCCAACGATAGGTTCAACTACTACGTCGCTTCCACGTGATACACCGATCGGTGTAATGGTGAATGGAGTACCGTTTTACTCTGTCAACTCGGACGTTTACGGTGGAAACGTACTAAGCAGCTCCAATCGAGCATATAAGTTGCTGGATAAATGCCACGGACTTGTCGATGCTGGAGGAGAGTACCGATATTACGCTTCACCTGACTGCTTGCTTCGCGAACTCGGTGATATAGTCGGCAAGCCGTCCCCTTTGGTAGGTTTTGCGTTTGACGGGTTCCCTTTGTATGGACCATACGCTGAAAATGGTCAACCACCTAACGATCTCGATGGTTGCAATGGACGAGTTGGAGACGACGGAACGTATCGTTATCACGTAACATTGACAATCCCATATTTGTTGGGATGTTTTCGAGGCACTCCATCAACAGACCAAAACCAACTTGATGCTACGACGGATCTCTACAGAAGTCTCAGCTACGCACATGCATTGAGAATCAACACAGACCAACCTCATGTGACGCACATTTACACCAACAAACGACCAGGGACATACGTTGCAGGTGAAAGTGTCGATGTGGTGGTGGAATGGTCCACACCAGTTCAAGTCATCACGACAGGAGGAATTCCAACCATTTCAATCCAGAATACGACACGCGTAGCAACGTTTGATGCAGCACGAAGTTCCTCGACACAAACCGTTTTCCTCTACGTTGTGGCCAACAATGACAAGTCATCACGACAGGAGGAATTCCAACCATTTCAATCCAGAATACGACGCACGTAGCAACGTTTGATGCAACACGAAGTTCCTCGACACAAACCGTTTTCCTCTACGTTGTGGCCAGCAATGACGTCGTTCTTGAAGATTTTTCCTACGATGCACACGCAATTATTCAACTGAACGGAGGTCAAATCACTCGACTCGCGGAAGTTCCAGTGCTAGATGCTCGACTGCAGCTCATACCATTGGATTTAAAGGATATCGACCTCATTCGCAGCAGAACTTCCGGTTTATCCTCCAAATTTCAACTCATACGAGACGTGCAAGTGAAACTGAGGGGGTTGTATCACCCTAGAGCGCAAGATTTACGTGCACGAATGTTCCATGGCAATCGCAAGAGCACTATCTTCGACAGGTGCTGCACAGTACGAGATGTTTTTGGTATTCCCGATACTCCCGATGTGTTGACGAACCGCGCTCAACTTGTATCTCAGCCTCGGAACCCAACCAGTGGCGTTGGTTGGGACTACATCTTCACCGATTTCGCTGGCGTGAAAAACTTGGCTCTTGATGGCAGAGCTACAGCGTTGCAAAGCTCAACAAGTGGTACGAGCGGGCCGATGAACGCCATCGATGGGATAATTCGAGCTGTGGGTGGATCAACGCAAAGGGTAGCTCGAACTCTTCCTGCAAGCGATGTGGATGAATCTGCGTGGTGGGAGCTGCGTCTCGTAGACATCATCACCATCGGGACTATTCGGATCTGGGTGGCAGACACTGATCCCATTGAGCAAGTAGACGTGTTCACGTTGCATGTTGATTCAAGTGATGGGATTTCCGCCGTCGTAGGAGATTTTACGTTGATATTTACCACTCCAGACGGCACACAACAGCTCGAAACTAAGCCTATCAGTCATAACGCAGTAGCGATGATTGCAGACGAAAATGTTCGCGTCACAACACCTGGAATCGGATCGAACGAGTCACTTCAAGCGAAACTTTTGGCACTAGAAAAGGGCTTTCCACGACTTCGGATTACTCGTGAACCGCGAGATGCAACGTTGTCATCTAACGGAGCATTCACGTGGCACATTACTTTCCTCGATAACCCACGGATGCAGAATGGTACAGAGGTCCCTATACTAGCTGTCGGAATGAATAATGTATGTGGTGGTACAGGCATCATCACACTCGCTGCACCGCTATCTATCGATGATGACAGTGATCCCATCGTTTATCAGGACGAACAACCGTCTAAACCTACCGTTAGTACTTCGGTGGGAGACACGAAGAAGTCCATGTTTCCATTCTGGGTGTTACTATTTGACAGCCCCGCTGTGATGGACATCGAAAGCTTCGCAGATGCCTACGATCGAGCCATTTTCTCGTATCACGTTGATGAGAATCAAGCTACCAACAAAGTGATTTCGGTAGTGCCTCCTTTCGGTACCAAAGCGCAATACATCCGTCTCGTTGCCGAGTTGCCGCATGGAATATTATCGATAGCAGAAGTGGAAGTTTTTGAAGAGCAGTCCTATGTCTTATCCCAGTACAGCGGTGGCACTCCTGTCCGAACTGCGTATCACCCAGGTGGTAAACTATGGTCACCGGAAGAACCTTTCCGGTATTCATTCGGTGGTATGTCAAGTGAAGGTTCATGGACATTGGCAATTGAGGATACAGCAGTAAACGGCAGTGATCTTGGTCCTAAAAGACCAAATGCTACTGCAGGCGGAGTATCTGACTGGGTGTTATCCGTCACCAACCAAGCAGGAGAAACGGTATCGTATTTTATGGATTTCCAAGCCCAAGTGCATGCACTTCCACGACATGGCACCCTTTACGTCGCATTGGATGAGACGGAACGAGATCACCTTGACGTCGATGGCAACGGGTTATTGGATTCCATTGAAGCCGACACGTATCTCCGCAGATATTCCCCAACCAGCTACTCGGATCTCCCTACGAATCTCCGAGACCACGAGTTGAAAGAATTTATGCTAAATTACCAAGCAAACGGAGCTGTGCAAGTTCTACGGGACCCAAGTGAGCGACAATTGCGTTTACCGTCATTGGTATGTGATGCCGCTTGTCTTGCAGCAATCAAATTGGATCCGTACTTCTATGTGGGGCTTGAAGGCGATAAGGCACTCAAATTGCTGCGTGTAGTCGGTGATCGAGTGGTCAAGTACGTTCCGGATAAAGGGTTCCGTGGACTCGATGCTTTTACGTTCTCCATTGCCGTTACTGGTCAGGAATCTCGCGTGCTTGGGACGATTCAATTGACTGTTAAGAAATGTGAAGACTCAGACTGTCGAATGTCGAGTTTTCTACTGCATCGCAGCACGCGGTGAGTAAATGGTATTAAGGTGGTAATGCAATACGTAGAGATTATTTACAAGAAAAAAGGAACTTGTGCATCAACATTGATGATGCATGCGTAATATTCGCGTGTGTTTGTGCGAAACAGACTTCGGACATTCCATTCGCGTGCGTGAATTGCCAATTCAGAATTGGTCATTAGGATAGTATCCTGGGCTTTGAACTCGAAGTTGAGCCGCAGATTCTCTAAGTGTTGGTTGTTTGTAACTGGAAACCAAACAATTGATGGAAAAGCTCATGTGTCAGATTGAAAACTTAATCAAAAGTACTAAGGATTTTAGGAGTTCCTGCAGGGATAGTGCGTGAGGTGGCTTCGCGATGTGAAGTGGTTAAACTTTACACTCGCATCTCGACGATAGAGTGCACACTGACGGTCACTCGGCAATTTACCAAGCCAAGAACAAACAACCCACTAGCAAAGCTACGTATCCACTCACCCTACCAAATACCATGAAGATTTCCCACATCATCGCTCTAGTTGCGGCAGTTGTCGCCTCGACTGCTGTTCCTGCCGACGGCGCGTGGGGTTTGACGACCCAAGTGAAGACAAGTGGCTTGGATAATGACCCCCACTTTGGCCGTCAACTGGGAGGTGGAAGCCTCCGTGGTTCGAACGAACAGGAACAGACGCAGAACTCGCCCACACTGACCAGCACAGGTCAAACACAAGACAGCAGCAGCACAGGGCAGACCAAGGAAGTGGGTCAACAGGAGGGAAGCAGCAAGGGTAGCGACGACAAGAAGGAGGGTGGTGATGATAAGAAGGAGGGTGGAGATGACAAGAAGGATGGCGGTGACGATAAGAAGGATGACGGTGATGACAAGAAGGATGACGGTGACGACAAGAAGGATGACGGTGACGACAAGAAGGAGGGTGGAGATGACAAGAAGGATGGCGGTGACGACAAGAAGGAGGGTGGAGATGACAAGAAGGATGGCGGTGACGACAAGAAGGATGACGGTGACGACAAGAAGGAGGGTGGAGATGACAAGAAGAATGGCGGTGACGACAAGAAGGAGGGTGGAGATGACAAGAAGGATGGCGGTGACGACAAGAAGGATGACGGTGACGACAAGAAGGAGGGTGGAGATGACAAGAAGGATGGCGGTGACGACAAGAAGGAGGGTGGAGATGATAATAAGAAGGGTGGTGATGATGGTAACACCGATCAAGATGAAAAACAAGATGATGGTAACACAGATAAGGACGAAAAGCAAGACGATGGAGACACTGATCAAGACGAGAAGAAGGATGGTGGTGACACCAAGGAAGGCGAAGAGAAGCAGGAGGGTGGCGACAAGAAGGAAGGTGAAGAGAAGCAGGAGGGTGGCGACAAGAAGGAAGGCGAAGAGAAGCAGGAGGGTGGCGACAAGAAGGAAGGTGAAGAGAAGCAGGAGAAGCAAAATGGTGGTGATGAGAAGGAAACTCAGGAGAAGCAAGGGGATGATACCGCCGATAAGCAAGGAGGTGAAACTCAACAGCAAACCCAGGAGCAACCATAATTGGAGTCCCCATGAAGTTGTAGTGAGATGGTGTAGGTGTAAATATTGCTGCGTGCATATCAAGCAAATGCAAAGGAACATTTGCGCACCACATCAAGTAATCCGAAATGCAACCTGGTCTAGAACTCTTTCGCTCTAAAACTATATGTACATGTAGTGTTCTCGGCGCCCGGCACGTGGATGGGATCCTCCGGCGGAACGTTGTAAACATGACAAGATATCTTAACACAATGAACACTACGTTGTAGGTTTCTCGTGAATTCGGCACACAAAACGAGAACCCCTTATGGGTACGTTTGACAAAAGGATCAACATCTCTTCAAGAGGTGTTGCTCGTGTTGCCTCGCTACACCCACGGAGGGAAACCGGCCCAAGCGAAGTGGTGCCGTGGTCGGAGCACAAGCCCTTCGACACTCGTCTCTTCATGCAGCCCTCGACCTTGCACCGTTTGCCTCCACCGTGAGCCCAGCAGCTCCCTCCCGGTTCCGCCACCTTCTCGCATCCTTCCACTTGGCAGTGTGGGGCGCCACCACCATGGGCTCTGCACAGATTCCGAGTGCGCGCCACCATCAAATAGCCTCTCACACTGCGGCGGCAGGAGATGCAGACTGGAGTGGTGCAGCAAATACGCGGACAAGAGCGGGTTTTGCCCTGCTCACAAGAAGGAAACGCAGCAAATGAAGGAGAGGGAGGGGACGAACGCTCTGGAGTGCGCCATTGATAGTGAGGACGAGTCCAGCTACTGTGGTCTAACTACTAGACACAGCAGTGCAGTTGAGTTC
>NBNE01001384.1:0-12922 GCA_002215365.1 Phytophthora megakarya | reverse complement strand
TTGTGATCTGTACTCTCCAGAGGTCCCTCAATACGTACATGCCCAGGATCCAGCATGATCTTGAAGTTTCCTTGCGGATCCGGCTCCGCGTACGCACAAACGTTACGGATACCCACAAACTTTCCCCACCTGCGGATCCGGGCCTTCCCATACCGGATCCTCGGTAATGCCTTGATGTACATATCTCCCAGGTACATATCCACGTATATCCATAGCCATCACCTGCCGTCAACTCCATGCAGGATCCGGATAGGTAGACATTAGTCCGGATAATTATCTGGTTGCCTTTCCGTCAATCAATCACTTGGTCTTATTCACGTGAAATTCTCGATCCACTTCACCACACATGCAACACCGTAGGATAAACACTCTTAAGCTGCAAAGGAAACAGCAACGTGGAGCAGTTCCGCACGCGTTTACAGATGTCAGAAGCCGCGGTACAATGCCCTTATCTCTTTAAAGACCATCCTGATGCGTCGGAATACGTTGCAGAAGCTCGTGGGCTTCACTATCGAATGTAGATTTCATGCTTGACGCGCAGGTTTAGCATGATCTCCTCAAATAAGGTCATGTAGCTCAAGATGGAGTTGCCAATACCGTATTTGACGCTGGATGAAGACATATATGATGACCTACTGTCAGACACTGACAGTGAAGAGGAAGAGGAGGCTGAAGAGGTGACAGAGGAAGCTGCGAAGTGGAAGTTCATCAAGCCACCAGCCGTCCAGCTCAATGTGAACGACATCGATACTTTTCTCCTAGCTAAAGCAAGGCTGGGGATGGCTCGAGTTACACAGCGCGTAATGAGTCGCGTTTTCGGGACTCAAGACGGGCATCCATACCAAGTGGCCACGGTTGACGCTGTGAAGTTATGAATAGATCACAACTTACTCAACATCGCTCAGCAGCATATCAACGACAATCTGGTTGTGATGGATTTCATTTCGACGTCTGATCTGCTTGGATTTATTGAAGTTGAGCTATGGTTGATTTTTTCTGGTATTTCACCCACTGCTTTCTACAGCAAAGACAACAAGAATCTGTATCCCCCGTCGAAAAAGTGGTGAGATCGAGACTATTGCTCAACACAAAACGCTCTAGGAACGAAAACCAGGCAGATAGTAACATCACAGGAGTTTTGGAACGCTCCATTTGGAGCAGATCGAAATTTAGCGAACGCCATGGATGCTCTGCGGCGAGTGCGCTCAGAAATTGGGTTTGTGTCGATTGCGAGCTTAGAGGATGACTTGTTGCGACTTTGATCACGCTCAATAGAAGACATGTTCGTAACTCCAAGAAAGAGTACGACATGGGATCGGAGTACGATAATATAGAATGGTGCTAATGCTTTTGTTTTGCTGGGAATATTTGGTCCCGTTCATCGTGGTGTTGTCTCCCTCGTTACTGGCTTTACATGCCGGGTCACATTGCTTCGCGAGGGGAATCATTCGGAGAAGTATTGAAACTTATGATGAGATCACACTGTGGAGTATCAACCGACAGCCAAATCGATCTTTCAGGTGTACGCTTTTTGCACTAGACAGAGGGTATCAGTCATAAGCTGTAACTCAACACATTTTTTAATATGGGGGAAGCGTAATTGGAACGCACAAACGCGTTCAAGGATTTCCTTTTACCTACGGAAAGCCAGCTTGCCACTCTCAAAAGCTTATCGATGAGGTAGGGCAAAGTCAACGAACTGGGCTTCATATACATGTGTTGGCCGGGTACTGCTTTCAAGCACATACAAACTCTAGTTTTCAGATCTGGACTTGGAAGTGTATTGTACTGGCCTAACGAAATGCACCACGAGGATTTTCTAATGGACATTACAAAAAATCTAGTTTCCGCATGAAAATTCTGAGCACAGTTTTGAAATCGTCAGACCGTGCGCTGCGTATTTTACCACTAGGTAGAGCCTCACTATCACATTAACCTTCCATATAAAGCATCTAACCGCGTTCGAGAAACTGCACATCATCCGTGCACACGAATATTTTTTGGAGGAAGCTCGCAACCGACGCGACCCCAAGAAGCGAGCCGTACGCCAGCGTGTAGCTACGTGTCTAGCGGTCACGGAGGATATGGTCAAACGCACTGCAGCCAGCACCACGACGAAAGATTCACAGCTGGGAGCGAAGCGCGTGGTGTGCGCCAAGGTCAGAGGCGGAACATCTTCACGGTATTATATCCGGTGTTATAAATGACCGTTATGTATTGAAGAAGCCAGTTACCTCTAATATCTTGGATGCAGAGATAAAAAAACTGACAGGTACGGTTATTCTGCCTCGTACAATGCGCAAAGAACTACAACGGATGGAAGTAAGCTATAATCGTGGTCGAACCAGAGATCCAAGAGCTGATTCAGAAGGTAACATCGTGTTTAGAAAATCTTACTTGCAAAAAAAGTTTCAAACTTAAATGCTCGAAAGTATCCTAAAATTCCAGAAATTTTCTTAGATAAAAGTTTTTGTAATGTTAACCATGTTGCGGGACCTACATGGTTGCTCAAGAATTCGGCGCGGTATACATCTAGTGGGAGGGGCCAGCGGTATTGTATAGTGGGAGCTGGGGTCGTCCTAGTGAAGAATGGAAATTACACGCAGAATGGGTGCCTGACTCGGTAGAGTTTTGGCCATCTCGTTACAAGAGCACTGACTATCACGGTAATTTTAACAGTACGCTGTTCCTAAAGTCTATGTGCTGTACTAGAATTGGTATACGACCCGTGCCGTATACGTATGGACGGGGCCGCTTACCACAAAGTCCAAATCAACGCACCACCATCAAGCACGGCCTTAAAAGCCGAACTGAAGAATTGGCTTCGTAAACAAGGTTACTGTGCACCCGCTGACTACACAAGAAAACAATTACGAGCTGTAATTGCACAGGTAAGTTATTTTAAATTCCAAATGCTATTTTTCTTATGAAATAGTTTTCAACAAAATAATATTTTGTGATATTTAGGGACGACCTGCTCCTATCTACGAGGCTGTTGTTATGGCCTGTAGCCATCACCACGAAGTGCTATACACTCCCCATATCATCCCGAACTCCAGCCCATTGAGATGACATGGGGAGCTTTAAAAAACCGCATCGCTATTAATCCTGCGGACACCCTTGATGAGATGGGTGACATGATCTATGGGGGCCTGGTGGCTATCATGAAAAAAGAGGGGATAGGTGCATACAATAAAGTGCAGCGACAACAACAAGCGTACCTCCGCGAAGATGAAGCAGCAGCTCCAGAAGTAGTTCCGGTTCCTACGCGTGAGGAGCTCAACGCGTTGGCTGTCGAAGCTAGCATAGAGGAAAGTGCATGGGAATTTCAAATCTCTCAATAAATATATATGGTCTGGAAAGTAATTTAATTATTGATTGTATAACATGTGAAAGGTTTGATAATAGTTTACCAGCGACCTCTCGAAACCGCCTATCCACCATGTGGTCACCATAAGATGTGATATAGCCTCGATATTTTTGACATTTTGACTGAGATACAATTTTCATTTTACTATAGCTCGAAACGGCTGTGAGTCTAAACCTTTAAATCATCATTTATATAGGAAAACGCTGAACTTTCTTGCAAAAACAAATTCGCGTCGATTGGACAGCTGGCTATAGAGATACCATCCTATATAGTTTGGTGGTGTATTTCATCGTGCCAGTACAATAGTACTTTGCAGGGCGTCACGCAAGGAGGCTGGATTCCCGAGATCTCATCGACAACAAAAATACTAGCGACGCCTTTACTGGTTTTCAGACGCGGGTGAAGTTGCTGATAGAGCTTCAGCGAACCCGAGATTGATTTCTAATGCGCCAGTTTCGAATTGGCGGTCTGGTGGCAATTACGCTATTTCGTGCGATTGTTAAGCAGCCTTATCAACCCCGTGATGAAAGTGACGAACAATCAGATGTATACAAAGTGCTAGTAGGTATGACCAGGATTCAGCTTGTGCTTCAATCATTGGGTATTCTTGTGTCGGTTGGAGGCGAGCAGAATACTAGTAATGACTTTGCACGACGACCCCTAACTAGTGATGATCTTCAAAACAAAAAGGGTAACGAGTTGAAGCAAATATGTCAAGACCGCGGTCTTCCTGATTACGGAACCATTGCTGTGATGAAAGAACTTTTTTGGGCAAAAATATAACCGCAGCAGCATCCAACACATTAAAAACATCTAACTCGGTGGCAGTTTCCCTTCTTCAGACGTGCTTCTTGGCCCCTAAGTCCAGTACGGACATGGAAATTGGATAAAAAACGAAGAGAATATCTCGACGCGAGTTGCAACATTTTCTTCTACGCATTCAGAATTACGCACCACCCAAACTAAATCGTACGGATTGTCCGCGAAGTAAGTACTAATATTTGAACAGTAAATCTGACTGTAGATCTAACTTTTGCGTTTCAGTCCGGTTTGATCACAGCTATCTTGCGTTCTCCCCTGATGATGTTGCTGCCGCGGTCAAGAATTCCGAATTATTATGTATGCCATACTGGAATACAATACAAGAACCAAACGGTTAACCACTGCTACTGACAAAGATATTGCTGTCAAACAGGGCATATTCACAGCCATCCGCCTTGACACATGAAGTGATGGTAAGTACTTTCGAAGGTTGGTTCCGGACAAAGCGCACCGCTCCCAAATATTGCACAACATCATCATTGCACCGCTGAGAAATGGCTTCTTCGTTTATTCCTCAAAACGATCATCCTGCGGGTAGTTCACGTGCTTGTCAGTGAAGATGTTGCTGATGCATATCTGCTCGCTCTATCAATTGTCAAGTAAAAGTACCCCTGCCTAAGTTATCCAAGGAAGAGCTTGGCCACTGCAGCAATATGGATACTCTCAAAAAGCAATTAGCATTGTGGAGGGCTCTGCCAGCAGAGGTTGAGGCGCGCGGAAAGCCACCGCCTGCAGCACATCAAATAATATCAACTGTCATTACTAAATGGAATAGAGTAAAAGGCGGAATCGACGTGTATTCTCGGTATCTGAAGAATGTGAAAGCACGTCATGCGCATCTGGCGCCATTGGCTGCGATCTGGATTCGAACGCTAATGACATTGGTTTACAACCCTTACCAGACAACACAGTTGCTTGAGATACCCTTCTGCTTTACGAGTATGTGCCATATCGTGTTTCTACCCTTGTGCTGGTGCACCCAGAGCTACTCGTTCTTGGTGGACACAGAGAGATGCAAAAAATAAAGCAAATATAGCACCAATCAGATGCAATAGAAACCTCCGACAGACAATTACCTATTGTTTGGCACCGGTCCCACTCAAAAAGGACAAAAATTGACTACAGAAGCTTCACGAATGTATCCATGTTTTAGGGCTGCCTTCACTTCCTACACCCACTGTAGGTATATTGAATCTCACTATTCTGTTTCGTGTTCAGGCAGTTTTACCTGGCACTCAACGGCTCAATTGGTTAGTGTTTTGTCGCGTTAGAAGCCACGACAAGGAGAACTTGCCCAGAAATGGATCAGCTCACACAAGGCATTGAAACCAAACCAGAAACCAATGCAATGTTTACAGGGTTTCTCTATGCAAGGTCAAACGTTGGGACAATCGAAGCTGCTTCGACGTAAATCATGCAGACTCGAAGCTTCCAAATCCGTGTGAACTGGCCCCAGAAACACGGGCTTCATATATTCACCCACTACCACCTCCCCGAGAGAGGTCTCGGGACTCCGTGGAGCCAAACGAACGGCGAGTTACACGTTTGACGCCTCAACCACGCAGTCTTTCAGCTCGTTTAGCAAAACTCCGGCTTTAGGACCCCTGTCACAGCAAGCGTTATCGCTCGAACACGTTCAGCCAGTCGTAGTAGTTTGTCCTACCGATAGGACAAACCTTCTGATCGATCGAAAAACGCGAGTGTCTCGTTTAAATAGTGCTGCACGCATCAATACGTGGTCGTTTGACCTCAGACCCTTCTAACACGTTAACAAGACACTAACATTTACATTTAGTCGTACTATTTGCTGGAAGTTCTACTTGTTCGTGAAGCCAAGGTCTGTGAAGGTCCCCGTCTCTCCCATCAAGCTATGCAAGACCCACAACGCGAAACGAGATGCGATCTTAACACAAGCCATAGTGATGTGCCTAAGCAACACATCACCCGCCGAGACCGACGCCGCACTAAGCGCATGCGACCATCAGTAGGTCGATATCATCCGTATGTTCGACCGGAATCCCAACACAAACAAGCGGATAGCAATGATGCCATGTCGCTGGTGATGTGACCAAGAGTGCAGCGTAAGGTTTAACGTTGCCCAGTTATTGGTATAGCTTCAGATCAGTTGCATACATCGATATATTCCGTTAGCGTTGCTCCTCAGTTAACGTTATATTAGGGTTAACATTGCTTAATAACGTTGTGCTAATATCTCGAAGCGAACCATTACAGCAACTTCTGATGTCCACAGGTATCGTGAAGGTCCTATATGTTCGGCTTGAATACGCTTATCAAATCTTTATCAGTTGACTGAAAGACGGCTTCATTACTTTCAGCATCAACATGAAAACGAGAGCCACAGGTCAGAAGCCAGAGGTATCGCAGACGCATCAACTTCATATAATCCTCCGAAACATCGTCCAGTTGAAACCCTCGCGTCGGAATACGCACGTACGTGTGCACCATGCCTAGAATCATGATCCCACGTCGGGCTGTATAGGACGTGTTAAGCGGTGATCAGGAATATGCGTAGGGAACACGTACTCCTCATCTGCGTACGACCGGCGGTTTGTCCCACTTCTGTAGGAATGGAAGCATGTTCCCAGTCCATATGCCTTGTAGCTCTTTGAAGTGGGTTGACGAGTTAAGAGGGTCGTAGAAGTGTACCTCCACGTGTTCTTTGTTTATCAAAACCATTATCAAAGTCCAATACATGCTGTGGCTGTTAACGGGGAGGATAGCCAGTTTGTATGAGAACAGATTTCTGTTTTTGGGAAGTATCCACCCAAGTCATGTGACGATAAAACTAAACAGTCTGTCCTTCCACCGCATATTGCAGCCACATTAAAATTCACAGCCGCTCCTGATAACCACTCAGTACGTGTCACAGCTCCAACGACTTCACTTAAATGAATAAATGCACTTTCGTTGGGAGTGAATATTTAGTCGCGAGAGCTGCAACTTCAAATTTCCCCAATATCTCCATAGCCAATTGATCATGTCGAAATTTGGCAAACCCAGCACTTAAATTTTCAATCCGTGTCTCCTTCACCAAAAACACCACAGGACAAGGTTCTACCTCATGCCAATTTTGACTCAGCCAATCCATGTCGCGGGACCAAGCACTAGCTAGGTTAGACACGTCATAAATGTCTTCATCGCCAACACACATCGACTACTCTCCGTCAGTGAAATGTCCACGATTTCAACAAAATTTAGAAGATGACCAAAAAAACATAAGCAACGTTAGTACTCAACGATAGTACATACAACATGTTATTGCTTGCGTACCTTGAAAAATAAACCAAGTTTGACCTCAGCTTGACGACCGCAGTTTGTGCTGCGTCTGGTTGGGATCTGGCAAGGTCAATTGCCTCCGGGTCAGCATTGTTCGCTTTCCGAGTGACGGCCTTTGCCTCGAAGAAAGTCTCTATGGCGGCTTGCATGGATGTCCCTAAGGCTTTGGGGACGACAACAGTCCATACGTACTTGCTCACTTCTGTATCATTGGTCTCGAAAACCGTGGGGTTTGTACCAGTAAGAACCATATCATCCATAAGGACTGGGTATTGGTCCAGTACCTCTTTGACACGCTCTAAATTTCGCTTGTGTTGGGCCCAATGTATCAACGCGACAATGTCGACCGTTAGCCCGCGTGAATAAGGCACTGTTACATATCTTCGCATAGAACCTTGAGATGCCCAGTCTTTCACCTTCTGTTTCCTAGGCTTTCATTCTATGTGAGGTTGTAAATTCATGTCATCAATTGCACGAGGATCTGATTTCACGTTCAATTTCACTAGTGACACCTGTTCATCTGGGTGTGGAGATTCATCCTTCAGTGTGTCCTTCCTTGATCTTCCTGCAGCGCATGCAAGCAGGGACATCGCTGCCTCAGACGTGTCAATGCTCAGTTCACGGGCAACTTCGGCCCCTCCGCTTATAACAGTTTGTGACAGTTCCGAAACATCCAACGCGTCCAGCGAGACTTGCGATGCAGACGGACACGATTCCACATCTGCTAGATTCCTTTCCGGACCTTCAAGAAGGTTTGTAGATTGTCGATTCTCCTCTACTGGTTTTGCATATGCTGAGAATGTTGCTCCTCTCAGGTTAAAACTGACTGTTGCTGTACAAGACAACGTTGCTTCTGATAACGTTGTTGGTGATCCAACAGACGTAGCCTCGTTAAACCACATCTCTTCGTCTACATCTAGACTATCTGTGGTTTCATCATAGTAATCATCCGCATCAAGCAGGAAGTCAGATTCAGACTCTGAGTCCGACTCTTGCTGCTCTTTTCCTCTTCGCATGATGAACTATCTAGATTGTCACCTGAATCAATGCGAACCTTCTCCTCCCACCCTTGGAGTTGCCTGTAAAACTTAGCACTGGACAGTCTGGATAGACGATCAATGAAGGGGTCAAAAATGCTTCTAGCTATGTTATATTTCTCTGCATGGGTGAAAACAACATTCTCACCGCGTTCACTACGATCCAGACGTATAAATGCAACTTGACGGATGCGGCCGGCGGATGGAGGAAGGCGTCCAGGGATAACATTGCCCCTACCGTTAGCGTTGCTTCGGCTTTCCACCAGTTTAACAATATCCAATACAGGTACAATGCTGTTTACCCCCTCATCAAGTTGAGAAGCTAATGCTCTTCCAGAGTCCATGTTCCAACAAACAGGAAGCGCACTAGGAGAAAGTTATTCAAATCCGTGCCCATTGTGCGCCACAAACATTAGATGTTGACAGGGAAGATACTGGGACTTATAGAAAGCGCACATGCAAGTCCACACGATGTCATCACACATAAATACCCTTGATTTTGTAAACACTTCCCAGGTACATGCCTCCTTTTTTTTTGGCAAGTTGTAGTCGACTGCTCACCACAAACATTTCCCACTGTCTGCGTACTCGCTTCAACACGTATTTGCTCATCAGAGCAGAAATCCGACGAAGAAAATCAGGAATAGTAGCAGGAGGTCTTGATCGTAGACCGTGTCTTTGTATATCGTACAGCATCTGATCGATAACAGCTCTTTGACGGGCAAGCAATGAAGCCGTCATGTTGTCGATGCGTCTACGTTTTTCAAGTAGGCATTTCAGTAAGCACCAATTTGATTAGATGCGATTTGTAGTTGTATTAACAGCGTGGAAGTACTCGTTGCGTCTGTAATTAGCCCACATGTTGCGACAGTCCTTCCAATTGCCGTCGAACTGCTTGAGGACAGATACGTGGCCTCCGTTCGCAATCGTCACAATCTCTTCGTACCACCGCAAGTAGGTCGTCAGTTCCATATTCCCAACACCGGCTCTCAAGCCAGGGGACTAGAAAATAAAAGCAAAATTGAGTAGATATTATTAAACGTACGGACATGACAAACACACATATACATCATGTTGGCGAAGCAGCGCTGGAATATGTCTCTCTCGAAGGGTTTTAAACTGAATTTACTTCTCAGTATTTTCTTCCAATATGCCAATGCATGAAATTGGCAAAGGGGTACAAAAGCGTCTGGAAATCATTTCTCCAATACACGCCACTCCACAAAGTATTTGTCGATCACGAAAGTCTGGATTCTCCGCCATGCAACTGGATTCTTCTGCTTGAAGCATTAAAAAACCGTAGTCGTGGTTACGTCCTTCTCGTTCAATGCCAGGAAGTCTAACACAGGTATTCCATGGCCCGTAGGCCACAAAACCGCCTGCAATGCATGACATGGTCAGTTTCCAAAATGCCTAAACGTGTTTTTGAAGTTGCCGTGCAACGTTACCCGTGCAACGTTGTAGTATAGCGTTGTTCAGCAACGCTAAAGGTTAACGTTGTCCAGCAATGTTAAAGTTTAACGCTGTCCAGCAACGTTATTGGATAACGTTATTTAGGAAATCGTTGCTCACCAGCTACAGTCACTGGGAAGAGTTGACTTACCAAGATGAAAGTCGAGGTTGTTGGTTCCATGAGTAAAGTCAAGTGTCAGGTTCTCGCACCACTGTTCCAGCGTCAACTTCTCAACACGCGTCTGGAGAACGATACCGCACGTGATGTCAGAATCATCTTGAATCAACAGGACTTCCGAACCTTCAACTTGTTTGAGCGAGTGGAGCATCTCCTTCAGTCGTTCTTGAGCTGAATTGTTTGCTTGCATACTGCGTAACAAATTTCAAATAACCTGCGAAGGAACTTTTTGTCCTTTACGGATTGGTATCGCTACGATTAGAATTAAAAAGTAGCAAAACTTCCAAAACATAGAGAAATTCCCTACTCACCGAGCGCGTTCGAAGCATAATTCGCGATTTGGCGGGACCCAGCACCAGCGTCCGCCAGAACGCCAATGTTGTCCGCCACAGGTCCTTCTGCAGGCAAATCGTTCATTCCTCGGATATGATCACAGCCATCAGCGTTGTGGTTATGCATGCGCCACTCATTCCACACGAGAACACACCATGCTCCCCCTTGATCATCAGATCGCACCCACGTGACGACAGCATCTAACTGTGCTCTGCAATCAGTAAAATTGAGATGCACTTCACGAACCCCCTCGCCCCGTCTTTTTTGCATCACACCATGGATACAGCGGTAGTTTCGGAAACCAAGTACAAATATGTCCGGGATTTGTGGAATGTCAGGTCTGTCGATATATATATAGCCATTGTTATTAGTACCTCATCATCATCGCCAAGTACTAGTTACGTACCTCTGGCACCTACCAACAGGTTTGCCTGAGCGAATTCGAAAGTGAAACCCTTTTCCAACTGCGTAGGCCTTCATCGCTGTGTAAACTGCTCCGACGAGCAGTATCCTAGCCGAGGAATCATTTCGGCGTGATTGGGCACGTCGACGTGTCCTGCTGCGATATGGGTCCGAGTGGCAGAGGTATCACGCTTCCGGTTGCGGTTTTGCTTGTTCGTGAACAGTAGCCCATCGGGAAAGCACACTGATGCTTCATCAGCAGGAAAGCCCTCAAATGAATCAATCACGTCAATCGGCTCTGCGGTCGTCTCGTCTCATCAAGTGCTTCGCCGACGTCAGCACTAGCCTCAATAGTTTGGACTGTCACTTCAGTGGCTGGTATAGTATCATCTGACACCTGGGTGGGGGACTGTCATCAGGACTGGAAATCGCTACTTCGTCACCGTCGACATGTGGTGAATCCAGTCGAACATGCAGTGACGCGCCTGAACGTGCGGCATCTATAAATCATGCGTTGACAGCAACTTTATATTAGACGATAAACGACAACGTTAATACAAGCAACATTAACTTCAGACCGCGCAACGATACCTGCTTTCGCGGAGGTTGGTGCTCTTCTCGACTTCTTACTAGGCGCTTGAGACAGTTTCTGCGTCCAAACAAAGGACGACCGAGATGAAGCATTTTAGTCCTGAAGTGTCGGAGACATACCTTATACATGGCAACGTTAGTATGAGTACAACCTTATCATTTATGCAATGTTAGCAACACCGCAACGTTAACTTACCAACTCTGGTGGAAGCATCAGTCAAATCGGCGTTGGTCGATGGGTTCACATGGGCATGGGGATGCCACCGGACGTCGTACGACCGAAATCAACGGGAACTGGTGTCTTATCTACACACGTTTACAACAACAATTTAGTTCAAACTGCCATTTCATAGGAAACTTGGAGCCCTCACCCTCCAGCTCATTTGCGATCGTTTCCAACTGAGGTAAAGATGCGCTCCACTTGGTGTCGGACGACCTCAACTGCGTAGGAGACCAGGTGAGTGAAGGACTGGGCGTAGCAAGATTGCCACCTGTAGAGAGCATAGAAGAACAGCAAACAGCAACGTTAGTATGTAACAACGTTAGTATAAAAGCAACTTTAACTCACCCTCACCCATTGGCGTATCCTTAGACTTCGGTGTCGTGGACGACGTGGGCAGCGTGACGGACTTCGTTGTCTTGGACGACGCGGACAGCGTGAGAGACTTTGATAGCGTGGGCGACGTCAGCGGTGGGGAGGCTCTCGGTGGCGTTGAGGTATTCGGTGGCGTGGGCGACTTCGGCGGTGGAGAGCCTCTCGGCGGCGTGTAGGCCTTCGGCGACGCACTGGACTCGGAAGGATTGGTCGCAGCGGGAAACCTGTTCCCAGTCTTCGTCTGTTCAATTCCAGTCTGATCAACAGCTGCAAAATGTAATCCACCCGATCCGATACAAAGATATGTCGAAATAGAGCAACATTTACGTTAGATCAACAATTTCATTGTACCAGTAACATAGTTTGTCGCGAACCGTACCGTTGACACGTGGATCCCCTGCGGCGACCAAGCGCTCTTCCTTCGCTTTTGCCACACTGGATCTGGAATAGAATGGAACAACAGCCATGTTAGCCGTAACATTAAACATAAATACATACGGACGCATAGGCGACTCACGTTTGGCTTGCGTACGGGATTTTTTGCGCGCAGGCTTTCGCGCGTCGCTTACATCGACGTAGTCTCGTCGCTGGAGTGGTCTGGACCCATCTCACGATACACCGGCGTCTTCTTGGAAGGGCGTACGCGTTTCTCTATATTGGTCTGGCGTGGAGGGGCGGGCGTGACTGGCGGGAGACGGACGTGGTGCGAGGATTGATGCAGCGAGTTCAATCGGTTCTTTCGAAATATATAGTTTGTTAAAGCTGGAGGGTATCATCATAATCCTTGATGAAACTATCCAGGTACTGTATCGTGTTGAGGTTGCTGGTATTTTAAAAACCGATAT
>NBNE01001383.1:0-12923 GCA_002215365.1 Phytophthora megakarya | reverse complement strand
GCAAAAGAAGAGTTGTAGCTAAGAAACCCGGTAATGTATGCATGTACGGTACTTGAAGTATCAGCTTCCATGCAGCAAGTTTACTGGGGATTTGAAAACAACGCATAACTTTACTTACTGTCCTTTGCTGTTCTAATTCCCGTCTTGAACATAGGTCCATATTCGATGAGTGGGTTGTACGTCGGGCCCTTGAAGAACTCGTAAAATCGTACATAGTTGACGTAGATACGGTAGTTTTTGTCGTAAGGACCAGTCGTCTCGAAACTCGGAGTCTGTTGTACATCATTTCTGGCGTTCTCCTGTTCGCAACCCAAACCAGGAAGCGGAACTCCCAGTACGCAGTCTGGAAGAAATAGTCGAGTTTAAATCTTTTCCTCCGATACCACTTCACAATTTTCCCATGTAAGCCCTGTTCTAGCCCTTTTCCGACTCCGCCGATGTAAATCGTGCTAGTATCGTCTTTAGTCTTGATTTTTTTCAGTGCTTCTTTTACGTTGGCCGGTATGATCTCCCTGTCTTCTTCTACAACGCTCATCTTAAAGTCGCCAGTTTCAGCACCATTGCTTTGGAGGATTCTGCTCCGCTTGTCGAAATGGTCGGTTGTGTCTGGAGGCTTGGCAAGCATAGGCTGGTTCAAGCCTGTCCTCCTGGATATAGCACCGCAACATACCATGAGGACTGCTAATGATAACGAAAGATAGCCCATGAGACGCATAGCTTTCCGTACGACGTCCACGTAATTTCAAACTGAGCCTGCGGCCGACAAAATTGTATAGTTCTTGGTCTTCGGAGAGAATGACTTCGAGACGAATTGATGAGCCCAATCAGCATCCAGCTCATTGGCGGGAAATCTAAAGAGATCGGGTTAGATTTTCCCGTCTAGTCTGTGAGCTCCTCATTTGCCCCGCCAATTTCGCTTCGCTCATGGCGGGCAAGGCGTAGGTAATTAGATAGTATGTACTGGACAGTGCAATGCGCGGCTCGCTGAGGAGCTCGGCGCTGGGCCCGCCTTCGCAAATACCGAGCGGCCCTGCTTCGCGGGCACCCCGCTCGGGTTTGCTACGGCTACGCGCGCTCGCACTCGCTCACCTTAGTTAGTCTCGGGCGCTTGCGCGCCACTTCTGTGTTTGTCTATGCTTGAACGGTATAAAAGGCACACCTCGATCTCCCTAACTCGATCTCCTTAGCTCATTGGCGCGTGTCTGTACAGTACATTTAAAATTATAAAATTATGTATGCTTCAAAACTTGAAGCAGGGATAGGCAAGTTACCTAGATAATCAGCTGGTTACAGTTCATAAGTATAATACCGTATTGTAACGATAGTTTTGATGCAGATGGAGATGGAGAAGAGCGATGTGAAACTAGAATTTCCCGTTCCAAGCAGTGGGATTCCCTGGACCAAACTGCAGATCTACCAAAATTGAAATTGAGAATCAGAATGATGGAGTTGGCGCTAAGGTTCTAATACAAGCAAGTTCTGGATCGATGAATTTACTGAATTACATTGTATTGGAAAGCACGTCGATGATGTCAACAAAATGTGTCGGGATTGTTGGTACTTGTATGTGTTTGTATTCTGGAGCTAATACGTTTCGATATGCTCAGCATTGCCTCGAGATGGTTGAAATTGTCGTTCGATTGGTACGTGTAGCGAATACACTGTAGTGTATCGATTTGCGCAATTTTTCAAACTACGCGTGAAGACGACGACGGGCGTAACGAGATACATGCAGGTGTAAATAAATTCGTTGGTTAAAGGGTTAAGAGGGTTAAAATGTATGCCCCGAGTGTTTATCCTCTACATGTAGTTACACTACTTAACTAACGAACGTATTGTGAACGTGGATCTCAGATTTATGGAAGAGGCGTTTCCACAAGAACGAGGACCCCGTTTCGGCTTGGGTGAACATGTCTTCAACGTCGAAAGCACATCAAGTACAGAAAACACCTTCGTGACATGAACACAGTAGACGTCCCTATTGACACCCCGCGTCGGTGAAGAGCTCGAACGACGAGCTCTTCAACAATTTTACATTCAACTAAATGTACATGGATGGGAGCAGCGTGATGTTCCATTCGAGATGTTCTACATACCTACCGACGGTGAAGGCTCGACCCAGGAAATTCTTCTTGAATTGCTCGCTGTTGTGCGAAAACTACATCAGTAGGTTGATCTGTTTAGTGGCCGTCACAACATCAACATTTTCGTCAGAGCTGATTGAGTGATCGATCCACTGCCTACTGTTTTTTTACTACATGTACGGTGAAAATTTGATTCGTTTTAACGATTTAGCCAATAAGATACATGTACAAAATTACTATTTAAAAATAGTAGTTGCGTATCTTATTGGCTGAAAGTATAAAAATGTGTGCTTATTAATAGCACACATTTTTAGTCCACACCGAACCTCGTGTTTACAGTATGCAAGCACATTGTGCTTGTATAAACACGAGATTCGGTGTGGACTACATCACAGAAGTCGCATCAGACTTGAGCCCCCCAAAATACGAGGGAGCGACTGATGGCAGACGTGGAGATGGAGAAGACGGCGCTGGACGATGCCACGGAGCGGAAGAAGGCGCTGCTGGTGTACAAGAGCAACCTCCAATCGGCCTCGGACGACGACGCGTCGGACGACGATGAGGAGGAGGACGTGAAGAGCAATCTAATGGGTCCTCCACCGCCTGTGACCAAGGACGAAGTGGACGAGATGGACGTGGACGAAGACGAAGAGGGCGGCGTCCAGATGGAGAAAGACGACGACGAGTCACTCAACGCGCCGTCCGACGACGATCTGGACAGCACCGCCACCCCCAGACGCTCCGAGACGGACGAAGACGACGACTTGACGCCTTCTTCCAAGGCTCCGTCCCCTGATATGGACGACAAGAGCGGCCAGAAGAAGACGCCAGCCCACAGCGAGACGGAATCGAACCGAGCGCCGTCGCCAAGTCCCAGCAACGCCAGTACGCAGCACGTGGACGACTCGACGACGCTCACACTCAAGTCAGGCACCTCAAATGTAGGAGCCATTATTGCAGCAAGACGCCGCACAGTGGCGCGCAAAGAGTGTGAGGTGTGTCATGAGCCGCGCAATGGCCGACGCGCTCTGCTTTGTGTGCAGTGCAAGTGCATGTACCACTCGAGTTGTTTCCGCCAACAGTTTCCCAAGCTGGTGCAGGGCTCTTCCACCCGTCAATGGTATTGCCCGGAGTGTGAGACCGTCAAACCCGTGGGAGCAGATAAACCACCCATTAACAACACCCCACGAAAACAGCAGCGTAGCGATTCTTCCAAGAGTCGTGCAGCGAAGTCTTCATCTACGAGCCGACCTGAGGATAGAACTGGTGTATCGACAGGAGTAACAGGAACTGCAGCGGAGACAGAGGTACAGCGCTTGACGGATCTAGCATTGCGTGGCAGCAAAAGCATCAACGCGATGATACTGGAACAGACTGGAGAAATGCTGCATATCTCACAAGCGCTGACCAAGGAAATCAACAGTGTGATGGGCTCGAATTGGCTTCAAACTCCGAGCTCCAACAACAACGTCAAGCACGAGCAACATCAATTGCCAACTCCATCCCCACCTCCATTCCTGCTGGTTCCGACATCGTCTTCCACACACGCGTCATCTGCAGCGTCAGCTCAGATTGTTGCTACGAATGATCCAGGTGCCAACAATGGCAATACCATCACATGGGACAAAGGAGCAGCCACAGAAAAGGATATTCTCTTACGCCGGGTGCACAATGGTTTAGATGCTTTAAAGCAACTTCTAGAACAACTACAGGTTGCAGGGATCCAGTTCGAGGTTGATTTTATCAAGGAAGTTAGAGCAACGCCCAACCAAGATCGCAAGCAGGCATCGAGTGGAGCTAGAAAATCACAGGCAACAGGAACTGGAGGCCGATCTGCATCGGGTTCGAAAGGAAAGAGTGGTGCGAGTCGGTTGTATTCATCACAGCAGATTCAGAAGCTGGAAGAATGGTATCAGCGATCATCCCGACCGGAGTCTAGTGAGATTCATTCGATGTACCGGATCATTAACTGCCCAGAGTATGCGGACCCAGAGCTGCAGCCCGAAGGTATCTCAGTGAAACAAATCCGAATCTGGTTCGACAACCGACGTGCAAAAGAACGCCTTGACTACATGCGCCTTAAGATGAAGGACATCTCTACGACTGATATGGATGCCGACAGTGTTAAGAAGATGAAGGCTGCTTACATTGACGAGGCGAAAGAAGTTCTTGAAGCGCGAGTGTCACGAATGCGTGAGAATGGACAGGGATCTGGCAATGTTGTTGACGAAGCAGACATGGCTCTGATAGCAAATACTGCAGATCAACCTATGCATGGTAGAGCCTTTAAACCAAGTCCATCCAGCGTAGGGAAAGTGAACAGCGGATCGGTGAGTGGAGCTGGATTTGATAAACCCCCGACGTCTGCTGGATTTAATGCCCAGAAGAAGCGCATTCGAATTGACTATGTGGCTTCGGTGAGAAAGGCAATCAAGGATGCTCGTGACGCTGGCAAGAGTGAAGAAGAGACCAAGACACTACGCACTGCAGCCATCGAACGCGCACGAGAGAGGTTACATGTTCCCTACAAGAATGCGCGCACAGGACCTTCGAAACCGCTTGGCAAAGACGAGGTGTCACACATCAAGTTGAAAATGCTGAAGTTGCTGGAGGAAGATGCACCCGCTGAAGAACTCACCGACATCATTGAGCTGCTGTTGTCACTTATTATTCCGCATGCTGTTCTGGTGGAGTCAGGACTTCAACGGCAATTGGAATTAGTTCTGATAGCTCACAAAGACAACAAAGAGCTTGTGCGACAGACTAAAAAACTTCAGGAAGAATTTCAGTCTATCGAGGAAAACGGTGATGCACCGAATGTTATGGCAGCGATATCTGGAGAGACCAATTCTGGCAAGAAACGAAAGGAAAAATCGCGGTCCTTGTTACTAAGTGTGGACACGGAATCTTTGCCGGGAACTCCCGGGTCTTCGCCGAGTTCAGGACCGACGCCTTCGCCTGAGTCGCGGCGACCGCGTGTTAAGTTCTCATTGGCACAGTTGGTAAAACTGGAAAAGTACTTCCACAAGGAAGACACGCCTAGCAAAAAGAAGTTGGACAAAATTGCGGCACGGCTCAATGCGATCGCGTCCGCAGATTCATCAAGTGACTCGGCTCAAAGGTCTATTGACTATAAGCAGATCCGCTGCTGGTTCTACAAACGACGATCAGCGAATCAGCCACCCCAGGCGTTAAGTGGCGCGGATTTGAATATGGACGACGCGGCCTCAAGCTCGTCGAACTCTAGCGATACGGAATCGGACGATGAAAAGTTGGAAAAAGGATCTAAGTCTCGTAAGTCGAAGCCGAAAGCATCAACGTCAACATCTGGAGGTAGCTCAAAGCGCAAGGCACCTTTGAACGATGATCAAACAACCGCGAAGAGGCAAAAGAACGAGACGTCAAGTGCTGAGTCTGTAATTACTGGTGTCCGACCTGTAGAGAATAAAGAAGCAGCATCCATCAAGAGCGATGACGATTCAGCGGGCAGTATACAAACTGGGCGGATTTTTAACGTGAAGCAGCTCGCAACAATCATCGAAGAGTACGAAAAGAACCCGCGGCCAAGTGTGACTCGACTGGAGGAGCTGCAAAAAGTGCTGAATCAAGATGAACATACAGTCGGGCACTCTGGAAACGTGCTTGGGGTAACGAAGCAGCAGATCAAAACGTGGTTTTCAAATCGCCGCGCAAAGGAGCGCCTTGATCTTATCAAGATGAAGATTAAGGAGACCCGGGTAGGTCTTCAAGGGAGCAGTGGATCCGAATTTGAAGGTGATGATGACGAAGAGGTCGAAACGAAACCTGCTGCTGTTGGTCAAGTTGGACACGCTAACGGGAACGTTGCTTCTAGCGAAATGCGAGAAACCTGCTGCTGTTGGTCAAGTTGGACACGCTAACGGGAACGTTGTTTCTGGCGAAATGCGACCACCAATTACCAAGAATGACAACCCAGTTGAAACAGAGGATATGAAACTTCATGCATGAATAGGCCAAACAAGATGACCCAGTAGCTTGTGATGCTCAAATGTGCTTTTTCATCTTTGTCTATGGGATTTATTTGATGGTGGAGTGGGTGTGTCATCCTATTCGAGATGGGGTCGATGAAGATCCGCAATCGCAACAGGTAGTGCGACCGTGTTGACAAGCTTGACCATGCGATATGAAGTCTCGATCGAGGTGATATTCTGCTTCATCGTCGTGGAGAGCCTCGGGTCATCTAGCGTGTCTAGTTGACGCAACAAAGGGTAAAGTCCGCCGTAGTCAGTGAGCAATTGCACTGCCTTCTCGTCGGTCAAGTTGTTGACCCTCGGAAGCTTCTTCCACTGATGACCACACAGCGCGTGGAAGTCTGGGAGCAACTTTGGGTGCAGACCGAACCGTCCTCGCAAGTGTCTCTCACGGACGTATCGGCGCCGTGACGGCTGGTAAATCTCCACAGTTGCATGAGACAGATCAATGTCCACTGCACTAGCGTCAACACTGGTGGTATCGCCATCGTGCACAAGCTGCAGAAAGTCGTTATCGTTCGAAATGAGCAGCACGTCGAAGCCCGCGGCTGTGAACTGCGTCGAGTAGGACGCGATGACGTCGTCTGCCTCCATCCCCGGCCGCTCGATGCAGTTCACATTGGCTACTTGGAGAACCTTCTTGGCATAAGAAAACTGCGGAGAGAGCGAACGTGGGGTCGGCGGTCGATCTGCTTTGTACGTCGGCTGCGTCAGGCGCCTCGTGGTGGGTCGCTCTCTCGAGTCGAACACCACCGAAATGTGCTCGGGCTCGTGCGTCTTGTTCATCCGTCGGAGGAGACGCAGCAGACCGTCCACGGCACTGGTTTTGACTCCATCCCTAACAGGCAAAAGGTTTTTTAGAGCTGACAGCTAAAGAGTTATCACTAGTCACACACTTCTCGGCGGTACACAGCGGGTTGTAGAAGTGGTAGAGCGCGTTGTTGCCGTCTATCAGCAGACTCTTCTTCCGACGGACAGGAACCTCCTCTGCCACTGCTGCAGTCGCAAACGAGCGTCGTCCACACGCAACAACTTGCCTTTGCCAGACAACCATCGCCACTACATGTTTGTAAACATAGATTGTACGTAATGTTGTGTGCGCCACACCGCAAATACAGATGATAAAACACTAATGCAGTAAACTTGGTTTTTAGGCAGAGTACATCTTTCACTAGGGTATTATAATGAGTTAGATGGCTTTAAATTTGTTTTTAGTTGCTTGAGGATAATCACAAGACTTGCGCGAGCGCCTTCGACATTGCAAATGACAAGTCTCGGTATTGAAGCAACAACAGCCAGACACAGCTTTTGAGTCCGAGGATCGTGTTCAACTTTGGTATCAATTCATCATTGAAGTGGCTGCGTTTATGGAGAGTAACGGAATTCAAAGCGGTGTTGATGTAAAGTTAGGTCCCACACTGCGTTCATTTGGTTATCAAGGGTCAGCACCACCAGAGAACAAAAAACCTGGAAACATTGGAGTTTGTGCTTTTCATGCTAAGCGAGAGGATAATGCTTCTGCCAGAGAAGCAAATGAAACAAGAAGGAGAGTTTCATGGATACCCAGCTGAAATCAACGCTACCGTTGATTATTCAGGAAAAATCAAAATCATGATAACGCTAGTTCTGTAGAATTTACTTCTAGAACTGGCGATCCCAAAATTCGCGATTGTCTTTACCTGGATCCGCATTTTTGGTACCCGTGAAGCCACATGAGGGACCTTTTGAATCCGACAACTTCCCGAGTAGAGGATATGACAATGTAATAATACAACCAAGCATGAAGTGGAAACTCCAATGAATGGAAAGCAGCGAGGTACGCCAAAATTTGGAAGAGATCAAACGAGTAATGCTTGGGCGAGTGTTCACCGTCAGTACATAGAACAGCAAGACAAACCGCACAATGGTATTGGTGGTTTGTGTAATGATAAGTTATCATTGATAACTACAGCCACTGGTTTGGATATCTTACATTAAAGTTAACTATCGCGTATTTCGACCAACCAGAGAGCTTGCCATATGGCGAGATTCCAACAATATCACAACTGGAGTGAATTCATCGCTAGACGAAGCGTTGATCCTGACGACAGACTGCTGTGTGGAGAACAGACGCTCTCGAAGTGGGGCCAGTTGATCCCACATACTGGACAGAGGGACGGCACCAACATGGCCCATTGAATCTCAATAGACGATGATAGCGGTGGAGACTCTCCACTGGAGAGGTCTACGCAATGGGTCAACTACACATTCTTCACTCGAGACAGAAGCAAATTTGAGTTCAGATGAACTCAACCAATTAGGAACTGGAACTGGGGGTGATCTGTCATCAGTTGCGAATTTGCAGTTGGGTAGAGATGGAGACAAAGGCGGTAGGAGATTTCGTGGCAAAATCTATTGACTGTGATACTTACAATGGCTGCAGACGTCACTACAGGAAGTTGTAGACCGGCTGGTTAAAAAACGTCGGAAATATTTAAAGGAAGAGGGGCTTTATGAGGGATCGGTAGGGGTCTTACTTTGAAGTAACGAATAACAGTGCTGAGGTGCATCGTAAAGGCTGAGATGATTGTCCTCGCTGGAGTGCTGGGTATGCTACAACGTTTCGAGGATAAACACCTATCAAAAGATACGGTAAGTATTTCGTGAACAGAAGTTGTAACTTCCACTTTAATCGATGAATATCGCGCAGGAGGCGAAGTTGAAACAAGTTTGGGAGGAATCCAGCCAACATGCGGCAGATGAAATGGTTGATTTGATTCATCAAGGGCTTGATGTCAAGTCAGATAGGGTACGGCATAGAGATGAATTATTAGCGAATACTGACTAACCTCAATTTTCTGTCGTGGTACAGGGTGTCACGAAAGCACTTTATTGCGCTAGTACAAATGGCAACATTGATGTGGTCTCGCTCTTGTTGGAACGGGGGGCCGACATGGCTGGTCAAGACTTTGTATGTCTTGATAATTACTGTTGCAATGTGAATGATTATGATGAAGGTGGCTAATGTGAGGTTGCACTTTATGTGGCGTGTTGTTGGGTTAGATGAGCCGAATGGCGCTTCATTTCACTGCTGGCAATGGCCACAGTGATGTGGTCACGTTCTTGTTGGACCGAGGCGCCGACATGGCTGCTCAAGACATGGTACATCTCGATATTAACTGTGGAATATGATCGAGATGGTAGACTGTGTGGCTAACCCGTTGTGTGATTCGTTTCGCCACTTGTTGTTTTGTTGGCTTCAGGAGGACCGAACGACACTTCATTATGCTGCTAACAATGGCCATAGAGATGTGATCTTGTTGCTGTTGGAACGGGGCGCCAACGTAGCTGCTCAAGACAAGGTACACCCTGATACTGCAAGCGTATCAATTGTGCCGATTGAAGGTGTACTGTCATTTATGTGGTTTGCTATTGTTACTTGTTCGCTTTAGGAGGACCGAACGGCACTTCATTATGCTGCTGGCAATGGCCACAGCGATGTGGTTACGCTTTTGTTGGACAGAGGCGCCGACATGGCTGCTCAAACCAAGGTACATCTCGATATTAACTGTGGGTTACGAATGGGATGGTAGAATGTGTGGCTGAACCGTTGTGTAATTTGTTTCGTTACTTGTTGTTACTTGATGCTTTAGGATGGTGAAACAGCGCTTAATTACGCTATTAGAAGTGGCCAGAGAGATACGCTCTCGTTGTTGTTGGAACGGGGGGCTAACGTTGCTGCCCAAGACAAGGTACGTCTTGAGAATAGCTGCTGAACTATGTACGGTGCAGATTGAAGGTGCGGCTGACTTGTGTTTGTGTTACTGGTTGACTTTAGTATCGCCGTTCGGCGCTTCATTACGCTGCTGAAAATGGCCACATCGATGCGATCTCATTCTTGTTGGATAGAGGCGCCGACATAGCTGCTCAAAACAACGTACGGACTGATGATAGAATGTGTAATTTTTGCATTTGAAACGTATATGAAGTGGATATTGTAACGTTACTCTGTGTTATTGTTTTGACTCAGGATGATTGGACCGCTCTTCATTACGCATGCAAACACGGTCACAGAGATGTTGTCTCCCTGTTATTAGAATGGGGTGCCGACGTAGATGCTCAAACCAGAGTACGTATTACTGTGCTTTTGTATTTGGAGATACGTTTTGTATCACATACATGAACACGTACTGAGTTGGACCCCTACAACGCGTGACTGATTGACGTGTTGTTGTGGCTTGCTTTGTGTGTTATTGGTTCTGATTGACGTTAGGATGGCGAGACCGTGCTTCATTTCGCTGCACGAAACGGCAAGATAGATGTGATCTCGCTGTTGTTGGAACGGGGAGCCGACATAAATGCAAGAAATAATGTACGTTCGTTAGTATTGTACATTTGTACGTCTACTCTGGAGCAGTATGGAAGATTTTGGCAGGGTCTAACATGAGGGTGACTTTATTGGGATGATTTAGCATGGGAACACCCCTCTTCAAGGCGCTGCGTACTATGGTTACACTGACGTTGTCAAGCTCTTATTGGAACCAAGGGCCATCAATCATGTAAACTTCAATAGTTTAAAGTAGTCCAATGATTGTGTGACAAACTCACATAGTGTTTGTGTCTGGTGGTTAGGATGCTACTACAAATGGCCACACTGATACGAGAAGAGGTGCTAATGTTCATGCTAAAGACATCGTACGTCAAAGCAAGGAACACTTAACCTTTTCGTAAGTATCTTACAAGTTCGTGTTACATGGCGACAGGAAGGTGATACTGCTCTTCACGATGCTGCACTTAGAGGCCACAAAGATGTGATTTTGCTCTTATTGGATGGACATGCTGACATTGAAGCAGTGAACAATGTACGTGTGTCCTATCTCCTGCGTTCAGTTCTCTGCTGTCAGAAGTATCTAACACATTCGAGCTGCATGGTGACAGCAAGGTGATACCGCACTTCACAATGCTGCAGCCAATGACCACAAAGACGTGGTCTTGCTTTTGTTGGATAGAAATGCTGACATTGGTGCAGTGAACAATGTAGGTGATAATATGTCATGAGTGGAGTTTCCTGCTGTGGCTTAGCGCTCTGAGTACACCTACGTATTTAATATTTATATGATTTATAGGACCAATTGACGATACTCCATCGCGCAGTCACAAGTGGTAGTATTGCGGTGGTCTCGTTGCTATTGGGGCGAGATGCAAATGCTCATGCAATTACAAAGGTATGACTGTTGTGTAGTATTTCAGGTATGACTGTTGTGTAGTATTTCCATAACATATCTGACCTCTTGATCGGAATTGTTTTCATGTTCACACAGGGCGGTCATAATCTGCTGAGTTACATGATTTTAAGCAAGGACGATGATCCAGACGATGATTATCTTGCCGTTGCTCGCCTGCTGAGCTCACAACAACAAAAGTACAAGATGCCATCATCGATGCAATCGCCGTCTTTGCCAAAACACCAGTCGGGAATGATAGCATGTGTCCGATATTGGCAAAAACGTTACGAGCATAACCTTCCCTTGTTGAAAGTCCCCTCAGAAGTTGTCAAAGGTGGCGAAGACGCTGTCAAAGCGTATCTGGCTGAACTGGAGAAAACCGCTACAGATGAAGTCGTTCATCGCCGAAAAATTTGCGTCGTTGGCCCAAGCACTTGGGGAAAGTCGAGCCTCATCAAATCGATGACTCAAGAAGCACGTATAATGGTAGATCCTGATGACAGAACCACTGGCATCGATTTGCTTTCACTGGAATTTACGGAGGAGGGAGACGAAAAGAAGAAGCACCATGTCACGTTTTGGGATTTCGCTGGTCAAGATGTCTACCACGTGGCACATACAGTATTCTTTTCCAAACGGACATTGTATCTCGTATGCGTCGATCTCCAAGTGTACGCTGAAATGCTCGAAGAGGCCAAAGAACAACCGAAAATGAAGCGCGAAGAATTCAAGCATCGGTTCTTTGAAGATAACGTACTCCGCTGGATGGTGTTGGTCTTGTTTCGTCAGCCAGACGCCCAGTTCAAGCTAATCGGAACGAAGCATGATGTGGTATCTGAATCAGCGCGAACTGATGTTGTGAATGATGTCAAACTCCGACTGACTAAGTTTTTGGAAGATCCTGATGGGAATATGAAGATAACAGGAGATGTGGCGAAGATACTCAAGCAAGAGTTCGTGAAGGATATGGCGACGGCTAATTTGGAGAATGTGCAGTCCATTAAACAAGCGAAATCTTCCATTCAGGATGCTATCTCCGCAAAACCACAGCTCAGCTTTCTGATGCCAGCAACGTATACTCAAGTCCTGAACTACATCATCAAGTTGCGAACACGCGCTGCTAAAGAACCACAAGAGAACCGACTGGACAGCTTGATCATGTCGGTTGATGAGCTGACCTCAGAATTAATGAGAATGCCGGGTCTTAAAGACACAAACTGTAGGGAAATTCTACGCGTTCTGCACCAGCTTGGAGATGTTTTATGGTACGAAGACTGCGGTGAGAATTTTGAAGACTGGATAATACTCGATCCATCCCTCATGCTCGATCTCGTTCGCGAGGTCGTTAATCACAAATACGAAGTTGCAACAGGCGAAAATTACAAAGATCTTTGGCGCAACGGCACACTACCTCACTCACTGTTGCTAACATTTCAGTTGTGGAAATGCTTGGCGGACATCGATATGACGATGGTCCACAAGTTCAAACACTTACTGCATCACTTAAACTTGGTATATCCGGTAAATGATCTGGACAAACTTGATGAGGCCGATATTATAGTTCCTATGTATTGGAAAATGCGAGGAAATACCAATACAGCTCACAAGCCTCTGACAAGGCAAGA